>JAQSVV010000712.1:0-292332 GCA_036375495.1 Agrotis segetum | reverse complement strand
GGTTCCCCTAATCGTTTTTCATTTTAAATAATAGTTTAGGATATATGACGATTTAAAGTTTTAACAAAACAATCATTTTCGCTCATTTTCTTACTTAATGATTTAAGTTTTTAGTTTTAGTACTCGTAAATAAACGGTTTTCCAACCAAAAAAGAAACAGTGAATGACGAACAAATATTTTTGGTAAAAATAATCTAAGTATACACAAACACCAAGGAACTACTTTGGACCGAGCTGTGGTTGACTTAAGTTCACGCATTTTTGCTAAAGGTCAAGCATAATTATGTAGCTTTGAGTCGAGTTAGGTCTCTAGAGAGACTAATTCACACTAATATTATAAACTAAAAAGTATGAAATAAAAAAATAATTTAACGAAAAACAAAAAACCCGACTGCGTTAAAAATACACTAAAAAGAAAGAAACAAGCCCAGGGCCAGTAGTTTAGAATTCACTCATTCACACTCACAGTCGGGGCCCATTCAAATTATACCAATCAAATCTTCCCAAGGGGCCCCGACTGTGAGTGTGAATGAGTGAATTCTAAACTACTGGGCTTGTTTCTTTCTTTTTAGTGTATTTTTAACGCAGTCGGGTTTTTTGTTTTTCGTTAAACATTTTTTTTCGCGTGATAAAATCATCAAATGAGGCCTAACCCAGGGCAGTGTAGGAGGGACTGTCAGACTCGTACTGACTAAAATCCACGGTGTCCTTTGCGTAAGTTTGAAATATATACCGTCGTGCATTGTGCAAGAATAAATATCAATTCAATAATTTCTAAACTTAATTCTTTCTGTTTGTCATAAAGGGTAAGTAGTTTATGCCCATTTTTGAAAATTAGAGTATTGTGATCGGACGCTAAAAACAATATTGTTAAATAAAAACCGCATTAGGAAAGTCACCTAATCTCAATGATGCTGAGGCATACAGTGTACTTAAATTATTTACTGCGTTTTTTGTATGAATAAATGAAAAGCCGCCTGTAGTGTAGGATTTTTTTCCTTTAAATTAACGTTGTTCCAGTTTAGTCTCAAAAACGGTAAAATACGACAATATTAATATCTACATGATCATAATAATGATCGCCTACCGAGCTGCAACTTTATATTCTAAACGCAATCTGTGTTGAAAACAGTATTAGAAGAAACATCGTAAACAAAACTACAACAACGGAAAATATAAAATAACACCTACAAAATAAACGGTGTGAACAATAAAGTTCAGTGTCGTTCATTCATTCACACCTTTTCCTTCATTCTGTCCCAAGTTTTCCCAAGTTGTAGTAAAATAATATTATTATTAAGCGTTGTTAGAGCAATTTTAGTTCATTATTTCTAACGAGAGGAAAAAGTGTAATGGACACTTCGACGGTCCCTACGTACAAACGGACATGTCGAAAATGTCATTTTTTTTTTATTGCACAGTTCGCTTTAGATTTTTAAGACGCACATATCTGTATATTTATTTTTTTCTTATGTTACGTATTTAACGAAATTTGCCAATCGTATATGAGGACAAGTATTATATTTACAACGAAAAAGTAACGTAGATGCGGACATCTACACATAACGCTTTGTACGGTGTTTTATATTGCGCGCAAACGCGGTCATGTCTGACATAACGTCATTTACGGCGGGGGTTTCTCAATAGGGCGTGTACATGTCCTTATTGTACGTTTAGATGCTAAGAAGATTGATAATTAACAATAAAAAATTTCGCTTCGGTGACCTATTTGGGAATTTGTCTTTGCAATTGTACGATGTTATGACAAATAACTACCGAAAATAAACGTTTGACATAATAATTATGTCATGCATGCCACCGTCCGAGAAAATCGATCCGACACAGTCATTATCTCTAGGTGTTCTTGTCTGACTAATTCAAATTCAATTTCATTTATTTCAATCAATTTCAGATCACACACCAATATCAAAATTCAATTAATGGAGAATATTTGCATAGACACAACCTCGTTTCCAGGATTATCTACCAGCAACTTGCTTTTAAGTACAACCTTGAGATATCAGAAGTGCCGAAATATAAGTATGCGCCTGACCCTGTCGGTCGCGGCACTAACGAGCTACCGTGACCCCGGAACGCAAAAGGCTTTTGAAGGACACCGTGGATTTTAGTCAGTACAAGTCTGACAATTCCTTCTGCCCTGCCCTGGGTGAGAGGACTCGTTTGATGATTCTACTATGTTAAAAAAAATGTATGCACCTGACTCAGTTCGCGAAGATGGCAATTTCGTTGTATTGGGATCGACCTGTCATCACTGACAGAACTATTGTTGCCAAAAAGCATGAAATTGTGGTGATAGATCGATCGGAACGTCCGTTACGCAATGTTTTGTTGTTTATATATCGTATCCGTGTGACTAGAACCTCGTGAAGGCAGAAAAAGATAAATATTCAAGTATCTTGATCTGGCTCGCGAGGTTGTTGGCATATGGAAAGTGAACAGCAGTCATTGTGCCGATAGTCGTGTCGGCTAATGGCTTAATTGCCTAGAGCCTTGACCAACATCTAAGGAGGCCCTCGCTTGGCCAAGCGTCTGATTCAGAAGGCAGTACTTCTGGACACAGCGCGCATCTTTAGGAAGTTCGTCTCTCAAGATCCCTGACCACCGGTAGCCCGAACCTTATTCCCGGTGCTTGTGGACTACTATCTTTGAGGAGTGACTGAAGACGCGCCACGGCGGCAGCGTCCGCCTGACGCCTGACGCCTTGTGCGGAACGCCCGGAGAACACGGTCGAGCATACGGTGGATCTGCCCCGCTTAGGCAGAGACCGCCGTGTCTTGACGAAGCTGATAGGTGGCGGCAACCTCTCGCACCCGGCATTCAACCTGACAATCCCAGCCGCCGCGGGAGACGCCCATTGCAACAGTTATCACAAGGCTATTTCCGGCCACCGTAGACACGGGCGGATGGCGAGTAATGGGTGACTCGCCGTTCGATGATGGGCCATGCCTGGATCGACGGAGCGTCGTGTTCCATGCACGCCTCAAAGAGCTATCAGTAATCTGACGGGACCCCCATAGAGGACCATAGCCTGCCAGGGTCGTGGGACTATTTTATGAGGTAACCATGACCCTGGAACGTTAAGGGCCATTGAAAGAATACCGTGGATTTTACTCAGTATAAGTCTGTCAATCCCCTTCGCTACACCCAGTGGGTGGGAGGACTCATTTGAAGAATATACCACGTTTAAAAAATTGACATGTCTTTATTTACATTGCAAGAACTATAGACACTTCGAATGAATGAAACTGCGTATAAAGCGATATGTCTTCTTCGATGTATATTTTATAACCAACGGTGGTGATTTTAAGATGTTTAACTTATCCGTTTGAAAACTATAACATTGTTCGACGTTTTCATAAAACGTCTTATTTAAATTCTATGTTATAAACTGATTTCTTCTTTCCTACGTATAAAAAGTTATCTAAGACATGTCCGACATTCTTTTATTTTAATATCAGCGTAGAAACAGTCACCTATCAGTTTTTCGAAGAAAATGAAAAAAAAGAAAACATGTATAAATACCATTATAAAGTTCCTAAAGCTAATAAAACATTATAGAAAAAATAAATTCAAAATTGTACATAGAATTATTTCTAGAGCGATTTGAACATTAAAATCGCTCTCCTGAAAACCTCGGTTTTTGACATGTCCGTTTGTACGTAGGGACCGTCGACTTGCTGACTAGCCATTTCTGGAATTTCTTTTACGCGAACAAATTACATAATGAAAATGTAAAAGAAGTTATTAGTAAACTCACTTCTTCTTCACTTTTTACCGTTTGTCTTTAACTGTTACGGTTTTCTTACACATTTTTCCTTTTGTGTACAGTTTTTGTAGAGAAATGTAGTAAAAGCTGTTTGTTCAGTTTTAATAACATTTTTCCAGGAAAGTTTATTTCTTGTATTTTCATAAAATAACCTAATGCTTATTTATTTTTATGAATTTGTTGTCTTTTTAACACCAGAGTAACCCCTTTGAAAATAGTGAAGTTCTTCATAAATAAAATGTACGTAAATTATTGCTTCAAGATAACTAACCACTAAAACAAAAAAAAAAAAACAGTCAGCAAAACTGGACTGAAGAATCAATTATAATAGTACCTACTTACCTCAAGTCTTTGCAGTTCACTGCAAGAAAAACGGGAACTAAATGAATTTGCTGACTCTAATGAGAAAACTCCCATTTCGTACTAAGAGAGAAAAAAAAACTGTAGGCAATTAACGGCTAGTTTTCCGTGAGGGTTTCACCACAGTTCTTTATAGTAGACTAGGTATTGCCAGAAGCTTCATCCACTACAACTCGAAAATTATCGCACGGGACCATAAAATCGGGATAAAAACTATCCTATGTGTTAATCCAGGTTATAAACTATCGGTGTACCAAATTTTAGCCAAATCCGTTTAGTGGTTTTTGCGTGAAAGAGTAACAAACATTCCTATATACACATACATACATCCTCACAAACTTTCGCATTTATAAATTAGTAAGATAGATCTTTTCCTCAGAAATTTCAATTATTGATGCAACCGTATCTTAGCTTCGGGAATAACACTACCAATTTACTCAAAAACTAGCACTTTTCCCGCGACTTCGTCTGCGCGTGTTTCTAATTTCGAACTCAGTGAATTTAATTTCCGCTCACCTTCCTTATAAGAAAATCTACAAACTCAATACAAACAAAAAATCAATCGTAGTAGACAAACTGATTTTCCGATTTACACCCCGTTAAGGGTAAATAAAAATACGCATCCTTTATTCGATTGAGAGATAATTTATTAGTTTAGAATTTATCCAAGCATTCAGTAAATCTTTCCCTTAAAACTTAATCAACCCTTTTCAAAATTTAGGGGGTGATTTTCGATAAACCCAAAAATTGAGGGTACCTAGTTTTGAAAAAAGAATAGTGTCCATCTTTTTTATTTACTTATACTCACATTCGTACCAAGTTTCAAGTTTATAAACCCAAAGAATAAGATTTTGAATACAAAGGTTTTCACCCCTTTTCACCCCCTTAGAGGTAGATTTTCGCAAAATCCTTTCTTAATGCTTACTTACATTATAAACTGCAAGTATCATCCAAAATTCAGGTTTCTACGTTTAGTGGTTTAATATCCTCCCCTTAAAACTTGAAAACCCCTTTTCACCAACTTGGGGGGTGATTTTCGAAAAATCCAGAAACACGTGTTTGATTAATTCTTATCTAGTATATAAATACTGATTTTCAAATTCATCAGTTCACGCGTTATGATTTTTCCATACAAACTTTAACAACCCCTAGATTACCAATGGAGGGTAGTTTTAAAAAAATAATGTTGCTAATCTTAGTTATTTACTTGTGTTCTCATTCGTGGTATGTTTCAAGTTTATAAACCCAAGGAATAAGATTTTTCATACAAACGTTTTTACCCCTTTTCACCCCCTTAGAGGAGGATTTTCGCAAAATCCCGTCTTATTGCCAATCTACATGGTAGACTGCAAATGTTGTCCAAAATTCAAGTTTCTGCGTTTAGCGGTTTCGGCTGCAGTCGTGTCAAAAGAAAAACCCCTGTTCTTTTATATATATAGATTAGGAAGTCGAGGAAGCTATACCAGTTTTGAAATAATAATTATTTTATAACTATTACTTAAAAAAACATTTTATAATTAAATGAACCGTTTATAGCTGTCGAAGATTATATTCATTTAAATTAATTCCAGGTCCATTCAATTAAGACGATTAAAATAAAATTTAATCAACCAATAGAAAATTCTCGTTCGTTTATTATTCTTGAATATACTTAAGTCTAAGACATTTACTTGTTATGCTTACAGAGCTCTGTGAATGAGTACAATTAGCTGTCCGTTCGTTTCAAGTTACAGTGGATATAATAATAATGGTTCAAGCCTGCCTTGAACAATGGTTAAACACAAGTACTTAGTAGAACATTTTCATTAAAGCCTTAGTTTACTCTTTAGGTTTAGAAAATATTTTAAGGAAGTTTATAGGACACTTTCTCAACCAATATTATTTCTTGACTAATATGCCAAATCATTCAATCATTACGGTCACCATACTTCTTTAAAAATCGCCGTCATCTCAGCAAGTTAAAATAAATATGTAAAAGTTTTTCTTAAAAAAGAAAAGCGTTGAAAATATAAATATTTTTGTAATTAGAACGGCTAGCAGACGTCGCGTCGTAACGACTTTAATTCATTCGTTCATTTCCATTCACTCTGTCGGTTAGCGAAGGATGAGGGTGACTTAAATCGGCATTACCAGACCCGACTGCGAAATCCTTGTGATGTTCGCGAGTACGTTTTGTAATTACGCGGCTTAAACAGATTGCTTCGGTTAATCGGGACGAACGATTTGATTATAGACTCTCGATTGAGGGACTATTCTGAGAAACTTCATCTATTTCTTTTTATTTTGTTCAATAAGAATTGCAAAAAATAATGGAAAATATTATTTTTACGAAGCTACGTTTTTGTTTAAATAGCTGCTACGTTTTATTCGGGATTTTTTTACGTAACGAATGATATCAGCACTTCCCGCCGATTTGTGAAGTGGGTATTCACTTGAGAGAATCCAATGATGCGCAAAATCTATTTTTAATCTATCAATACGTTGCTGAGTCATAACTGTCAATTAATCTCGGTGTTGACAGCATTAAATATAGACGACGATTATTTTTGATCATGCTGGTGTTGCCACTTAAGGTATAATGAATTTAAATCGGTTAAACTGCTTGAGTAAGGTAGGTAGATACTATGTAGAGATTCTTAAATCTAATTTATCCTAATTTATTTGGGAGGGACGGAAATTATTACATGGAGGGATTACATAATTTTATTTAGCTAAACGCTTTGCATTAATTGTACACTTCTTACTACTTGAAAGCTTTTCCTCGTTTTGAAGAAAATAAATAGACGTATACTATATTTTGCCTCGTAGAAATGTCCGAAGTCCGTTTTATTTTTAATTATTTGAGCATGTTTCTTGGCCACAGAGTCTCTCATTGATGATCTTATCACAAAAAAAATCATGTTGAGTTTTGACATGAATTGTTAAATACTTACCGTATTACTACCCTATAGTTGAATACTTGTCTAAACAGAATTTGACATTCATAATTATAAGGGTCGTTTTGCAGTTATATTTTTTAGACAATTGTTTAACAGATGTTTAACTTTACGAATACTACTTAAGTTTCCGAAAACAAATATTGTTTAAAAAAAAAAACATAAGTTTCAGAATAAGCCCCTTTCGCGTATCGTGCTCTCTCGTTAGCACCTCTCGACCTGCTAACACGACACTGAGCGATGCGACGATTGCCTACCACTTCACTCACCACTTCGCCTAAACATTTATCTAAGAGTATCTTATTCGACACCCGATGGGATTTTAACGAATTTCGTTAAAGCTTGACGAATTAAGAAACGGATTTGTGGAACGGAATTTGAATTTTTTAAATGGATGTTGTTGCGAAATCTGGTTTAAGGTTTAACAGTTGTATTATTTATATATTTATTGTTTTTTAGTTTCTTGTACTTTTGTAAAAATAACTTTAGTTTAATAAGTTTTTTTTGTTACCCTTTTCATGCCTAAAGTACTGACTCCATTATCCTGGATTTTTGCACTACTTAATTAATATAATGTCAGGTGAAGAGAAATGTATAAAGTCGCTTTTCATCCCGAAAAATAGTGACTTTCCAGAGATGAAAGCAACAATAACGGTGTTACGAATTGTCATAATTATGTTATTGTTTCTTTCATACATCATTGTTTCTTTCATTCATACATTGTTTCTTTCATGCATGGATCTCAACAGACATGGCACCACATGTCGCCAAATATCAAATTCCAAAATAAAGCAAACGAGGCTGCGGGCAGCTGATTAGGTGAACAAAAAAAATGTTGTCCTAGGTCAGTCACTAACTTGTCACATTCAGACATCTGAGTATAGGTACCTACTTGTAGGTTTATTCTGATATTTGACATTTCCTCGATTAGTTCTACGTACACAACAAATAATAATCTAAATGTCGTATTAGAAAGTTATACTTATGACACGTCACACTTCCTATTACGAGTACTGCTAGGATACTTATTATTTCAGGGTTAAAATGTTTTACTATAAAAAGTTAAACATCTATTGAACACTTGTCTAAAAAAGTGCACAACGACCCTTATATCAAAGTCAAAATGCTGTTTTGCAGTTGACACTTTTATACAAGTGTTCAACCGATGTTTAAACTTATTGTAGTAGTCCTACTGGATGGTAATGATCGCGAGGCTGTTTGTAATACTGGATGGTGATAATCGCGTGACTGTTTAGTTACCTATCAGTTACCTAATCGTGATCCTGTAACGTACAAGGCTCTTGAATGAACACAGTCGATTTAAGTCAGTAGGTACGAGTCTCTCCGCTGCATTTAGTCCGGGAGGACTCATTTGATGATTTTTCTGATAGGAAATAATTGCCGCTTTTATGACAGAGCACCACTTTATTCTTTATCGTCAGAATAGAATTTGAAAGGTTTTTTCTTCTTTTTTTTTGTAAGACGGTTTTTCTTCCCTAATTAATTGCATCCATGCGAAGCCGCCGGTCGTTAGTACAATATAAATCATACTCTTTTCTACATTAATTCCAACGGATATTATAATATGCGGAAGTATGATGTACCCTTCATCTGTTTGTGTGTTCTTGATGAATTTGAAACGAATCTGCAGGTAACAACTAGAACATAATAATATCCATAATACCACTATTCTACATTACCGACATTGCAATCGGGATAATTATTCGTAACAGAGTTCGGAGCATTTTAAGAAAAACCCTTCATAATTCATTGTGTAAAATATAATTACCGATAACATTGGTTATTGCCAAAAAATACTACAGTTTTAAATAGAAAAAACTAAAAACACCTACTCACTAATAATATATATAAGGTGTCAAAGGAGTCCGAACTAAAAACGGCACTCAGCAATTCACTGCAGCTTTAATAAAGCTAATATTACAACCCTCTTTTATCCATCTGTTCGGAATGTTCCATAACATTCCAAAACGGCATAAAGCTTTCCTTTGTGTTCCGTATACAGCTATCTTATGGTCAGTTTATATGCCTGGAAAAAAAATGGGTTAAGAATAGGAACATGATGATGATCTGCCTGGGAAACTAACCTGGTCTAACTGCCCTATGGATCGTGGAAAAAGCGCGCTGAACAAACAGTTCTATTCCCGAGTTGAGAAAAGAATTAAAAGGTTTTTCTTTACAGACAGGTACTGGATCTGTGCCCGATTGATAGCAATAGGTTCTTATTACATGTGCAGTAAACTAGAAAACTATCTTAGAATTTTAAATTATGTTATTTGAAAAAAAACTGCTGTAAAATTGAGAGCTATCTTTCACCTATTTATTCTTTTGATGTACATTGTACATAAGGCTACACATCAAGCTATACAAAACCTTTGTCTTGGACTCGCTATGATCTTTCCGCGCATTGAATGGTCTACTAGTTTTGCATAGCTTGAAGTGAAGCCGTGTATACGCTGGTGATATTTAAGGCGGACTCCTGCAAGGCATTATCCAGTCAGCTTTTTGTTTCCTTATAATTCTTTTAATCTTTGATTATTATATGACAGGGCAATAATTCCCAAAACCACCTCATGTAATCGCACCCTAACGTTATTAATCGTAAATGTTCGTGTTTGTGCAACAGGTATTCGACTGCCGGCAAGTGACAACCACGAGCGGAATGTTCGAGGCGCTTTGCAATCACATCAAATACAGCACCAACAAAGGGAATATTAGGTGAGATTTTGGACTTTACTGCTAATAGTAATAGATATACATAACATCTGCGTTAAGCAGACATAAAATTACGTATTTAATAACATATAATAATAAAAACATTTAATAATAAGTACTCAAAATAGTAAGTAGTCCACCTTAACGCGCACCTAGTGGTGCGCGTTATGGTTACTAGGGTTGATATTACGAAGATGTACAGCATAAAAGCTCTTGGAAGGTACTAGGGAGGCCTTTTCCCACCAGAGGGATAGCATAGGCTGTCGAAAAAAGTAGTCCACCTGTATTATTTCGATTGAACAGAGACCGGGCTAACGGTGGTCAGGGCTCTTGAAAGAGGAACCTCCTAACAATACGCGCTCATAATAATTTAGCCTGTAGTAATGTCCTACTACTGAGCAAAGGCCTTGGTCCAGGGAATCATTTAGATTTTGCTAATGTTGTTAATTTAACTGAAAACAAGCTTATGAGGAAAACTATTATAGGTACTGATAAAACGAAAACATTTAAAAATCTGACGCAAAATTGTTTTTAAATTCTTTGAAGTCTTCGTAATAATCCTTGAAACCTTTACTATATGTATAATATGCTGATTCATTTTACGTCACTAGTATTTGTTCTTGAAATCAATAAAATATCACGCAAACGTCACAAAACTTTAATTTCACAAAAAGCGTTTCTTGCTAAATTTTAGCGTTGCTGTCGGAATTCTAGCTATCTTAAAACCCAATGGGTAGGCAAACAACGATGGGAAAAGACCGGGCATGTCTTTGTTTCCTTAGTAGAATGGGTAGGCCTCTAGTGTGGGACTCAACTTGTGTCGATACTTCCATCGTATCTTCCCAGTTCATTGTGTTGTGTTGTGTAGTAACCTCAAGCAGGATAAATCTAGTATTTGGACCGGAAGCTTGATAATTGCCCAAGAAAGTGCCAACGCCTGCCAGTCTCTTTGGCATGTTACCAGTTGACAGTACTGGCCCTATAGACAAACAGTACACGACAGCCTGCAGACGACAATCGTTTTCGCTCAGAAGTCAGTAATACATTTAAAACTTTATACCCCAGCGCGCAAAGTAGAAAATCTATTGGAGTTTACAAATAGTTTTAGTTTGTTTCGTTCGTTATCACTCAACAGTCTATAATAGATTTTCAACTTTATGTGCTAGTTTATAAAATTGAAAATGCATTAATGACTGCTGAGCGATAACGATTGTCGTCTGCTGTCGCCTGCTGTTTGTCTATAGGGCCTGATTACGAATTTTTCAATGCTTTTTAATCGTGTAAATTGATATTATTTTAGTAATTTATGTTCCAATTGTCAATTTTGTTTTAAGTAACCATTACATAATAAAAAATACCATCAACAATTTGTCACAGGTCAGCAATGACGGTGTTCCCCCAACGCACAGACATGCAGCATGACTACAGAATATGGAACAGCCAGCTCATCAGCTACGCCGGGTACCGACAGCCAGATGGTACCGTTCTTGGTGACCCTATGCACTGCGAGTTCACAGAGGTATGTAACTACAAGCTTGTTAGGCAACTGTAGATTCCGCCAGATAAGTGTGGAATTAAATACGCTGACCTCCGTGTACCTATATAGGGTGATTGGTAATCAGTGTACGATACTTAAACACGTGATTGTGCTCATGATAAGAAACAATTTTTATTATGGGAGCAAAGCCGAAATCGTGAAAAAAAATCAGCTTATCAGTACATTAAGCAAAAATAAATGTACTGAACAGCTGATACACTAATTACCAATCACCCTATACACCGTGACTTTTTAGTCGTCTTACAAAAGCAGCCCAGTTCATGTACCCAATGACTAGAACACGTTTATAATAAAAAAATAGGTATTTAAGAGATTTGAAAATTTTTAAAATAAAATTTTAATTCGTTATTATGACGCAAGGTGTAGTTAGAAACACCCTTGTCTCATAGAAAATGGAGATAGAATGATCTGCCCGACTATTGCGCTGGGTAGGTATACTTTACAGCTAGATACGTAAACATTTAACAGGGTGTTTCATATTTCTAATGCACCTATTTATTAAAAATAAAAAATATTATTAACGATTAAAAAAAAAAAAAACTTGCCTAGAGGTATTTTAGGTCGGATACATTAAGTGGACCCTTTTTGTAAGACGACTAAAAAGTCACGGTGTATATTGCAATATTTCAAAACCATTCGAGAAAATGTCGTAGAACGACCAAAAGGAACGTATCGTGGTAAGAGGCGATTTTGACCTTATATTTTATTTTGAAATTCGAACGATGCATTATTAGGATCAATGACCTTTATTCCAGACTTATATGGCGGGGACTATAGTTCCCATTATTTTCTGATTAATTCCGTTGCAGGATCCAAGACAGTTTAATTCATTCTTCCTCACGTCGAGCTTCAATTGTCTCGGCGCTTTTCTGGTGTTTCCCACTTGTTAAATCTGGCTTTCAAGAGTTACAGTGGTTTGGGAATAGTGTGATGGGAAACTAGCTCCCATCCGGCTCTATGCGTCTGTTCTTTGAAAGGGTGAAATGGGAAAAGTAGTGTCATCATTTCCTCGGTCTCACACATGTCACAAATTAGAGCGCCGAAGCCTGCCGGGGTCGCGGGACTGTCTCATCAGGTAACCGTGACCCTGGAATTTTAAGGGTTATTGAAGGATCACCGTGGATTTTAGTCAGTACAAGTCTGACAGTCCCTTCAGCCCCGCCCTGGATAGGAGCCAAGGAGTCAACCCATTTGATGATTTTACTAAGATTAAAAAAACAACTGTCGCAAATAATAAAGTCAGTAGTCAAGTTATAGTGCTGACCGGAGAAATGATGGCACTAATTTTCCTATCAAGGACAGTCGCCTGAGGGTAAATGTCAACCAGTTGCCCTGTAAGATGATGCTATGGGAACAGGCCTAATCTGTTAGAAAGAGTATACTACTATTATGTAGCAACTTGTCTTCTTCTTAGATGATCAATACACACATCCGTGAGTATAGATCATCTAAGTGGCCATATTGTTAATTTTTAGAAGACATGGATATGTAAATGAACAAAACCAAAGGAACAGAAAACAATAGAACATATCGTATTATTCCATTTCCACTAAATCGTCAGAACAAAACCTATTTACATTTCAGTTCAATAACTCCAAACCGTTCCCATATTCATCTGCCTCTCTATTCGGAATAAAAGTTTTACACTAGATCATATCACACGATTGATGGTCATTGAAAAACATTCAGTTATTGCATCCGCCACAAATAAATCATTCGTCTACTGACATATCTCGTTTCCATGCACCTGCTACATGCAAACAAAACTACGTACAGTGGGCGGCAGAAGTCTATGGATACGTTAAAAATCGTGTGAAGCGCTTATGATGCCATCTATCGTCTTCACATGTAACTTAACTCAAACGTTCTCAGAAAAAAAATAACATTTTAAAAACAAAAAGTGGGTTGTTAATTTGTAAAGTTTTTATTGTACCTTTTTTAGTTCAAAATTTTCAACCCAAATTCTAGGCATATTCAAATTGTCCACGTACACAATAAATGAAAAATGCTCATAAAATAAAAAAAGAGAGGCTCTGTAGTTTGATTTTTTTATGGGACCAAATAACAAGTTTACCTACCTAATGCATCGAACAAAAACGAATCACATAAACTGACTAAAAACCTCGGAGTTATCGGTGTACTTACATCACTAAAAAAAACCGACTCAATTGGGAATCTCCTCGTTTTCGAAGTCAGTTAAAAGTAGACACTGATATTGACATGCAATTTTGCTGGAGAGTGTACACTACACATAATTATCATTGTTTTCACGACTATTGTTTAGCATAGAATTTAGTTAGGCCTGTTTATTTTGGAATGACTGATTATGTGAATAAAACGTTCTTGCATAACTTTGTATTTGTTTAGGATATCACAGTTGTATTGTATATTTGGGTCGTGGGTTGTTATATCACGAAAATCTTTTGTTATGACTGAGTAGTGCGGTTGCGTCTATTAAACAGGGTATCATGGCCCTGGGACGCAAAGGACAATCGAAGGATCGGATCAGGATCGGGAACTCAAAATAATAAATAATCACGGAAGATATCCCATAAGTGACATTTTAAATTGTGAGTCTGACAGACCCTATCGCTCCATATTAAGTGGTCACCCCAAATATTGCCTTGGTTGTGCACGAGAAGAAAATGTGCAAATAAAAGTAGTAGCTACCTTGGAGTTGCGGGATTATTCCCTTACCGTGACCCCGGAACATAACAGGCTATTGAAGGACACCGTGGATTTTAGTCAGTAGAAGTCTGACAGTCCCTCCCGCCCTGCCCGGGGTTGAAGGACTCATTTGATGGTTTTACTACGCTAAAAAAAAAAAGTTAAACGAGAAAATGATGTGCTTCAGAGATTAGAGGTTAGCACGAGTTTTTCCTTTTTATGACGTGAAGTAAACGAGGACATTGACGCTAATTTGCCGAAAAAATAAAAATAGTTCCTCGTACAAGATTAGAGGCGGTTTACATTTTCCACGGTAAAATACGGAAAACTTGTTATAAAGCCTCTGTTCTTATCGAGAATTTTATTGGATTTTATATACTTTCCTATAACTAGAATGAATAATGTCTGGACCAACTATGTGACCTAGGGCAATGAACAATTGACCAACCGTGATCTGCCATGATTGCCCGAAGTAACATTAATAAATTGCACTTTATACAATTGTGCAACTCTATCACTTTAAATCAACAAATTCCTGACCCAATAAAACTTAACTTGCAATGTACATGAATCACAATCTCACTCAGTACTTTCTAATTGACTGTCTCGGGCTCGAACTGCCACATGTGATCTACAAGTTGATACTATAAATATTGTTGCAGCTTTGTCTCAAGTTGGGGTGGAAGCCGCCCAGGACGGCGTGGGACATCTTGCCCCTTGTCCTCTCTGCTAATGGAAAGGATCCGGACTATTTCGACATCCCCAGGGAACTTGTCATGGAGATAAAAATGACCCATCCCACGTAAGTCCACGATTTGTGTGTTGTCTTTAGTAATATAGTTTTTTTTGTATCAATTAATTGGGTAGGTATAGTTTTACGAAAAGGAACCAATCTATAGTGAGTTAAATGTGGATTGGATGTATTTCGTTTTATGATGTCATTGCGTTGATTTATTCCCGATTGGATCCCACTTTTATTGTTGCATTAGTAAAAAGTGCGATCCAAAGTTGTATTTCTGCCGATTGTCTTTTGTTATTGGAAAACGAAGAAAAACATCACAAACAATCATTATCATAATTTAAAAATGAACCAAACATTAAAAAAATAAGTTTAAAAACAATACTACGCGTATATTGCAATAAAAAAGCACCGGAATCATCTGTCACTTTAAAATATCAGAGACATAAAACGTTTTGATAAAATTCGGTGAACCTTGCCTTTAACATGTTGCTCGAAACAATATAAATGTTTTTATTAAATTGTTTTTAAAAGGAAGAAACGTGACATCGACGTACGACGAAAACTACGTCATATTCGATTCTGAAAGAGAAGAAATTATGACGTCGATTAAATTTTAAACCGCAATGGACAGTGGAAAGATTAAGATAAAAACTATACTTATGTAGGTTAAGATTGATTTGTTGGCTAAATGATGAAGAAAAATAATTCGTTCAGATTAATCGAACAAAATGAACTTGACAAGGCGTGTTAAGTTACAGACGATCCCTCGATCCTTTTCTATTTAAGAAAAAAAAACTTTAGTAATAAGCATCTTCTTCATCTTTAGACCAACCTTAAATCACAACAATAAAGACTAGTATTTATCGAGCATTTACTTAATTTAAATAGTTTATTTATAATGTGCTCTTGACATTTGCGACAAGGATATTTTGTTTTATGTCTGTAGAAACATTTAAAAGATTTTTTTAGAAAAAAATCGAAGTATCCGAATCACCGATCCACTCTTGAAACTAGTTTCGATTAAGTTTAAACACTTTTGGCCTCATAAATTAAGTTCAATATATAATCTTACGACTTAATTTTATTTGTGCCTTTTTACTTTCCTGCCCAACAAATTCTATTAAAATTGTAGTTTAGTACTACTTTCCATACCAACAGTTCCAAGCAAAATAATTAAAAAAATCTCTGTATCATATTTCAACAGAATCAAAGCTTTGTGAAACAGTTTGTGCGAGGAAATTTGAATGCTGTCTGCAAAAATTCGAACATACATTATAAAATGTATGTTCAAATTTTTGTAGTGTATGTTTTGTTTAGAAAGTGAAAAGATAATTTTATTCACTCTGTAGTTTTATATATAATTTATACTGACACAAAATTATATCAAAACTTATAAAACAAGATACCTACCTATTTTAATATTCGTTTAAGATTTTGAGTACAATGAATCGAAATAAGTAAGATTTGAAAACAAAATAGCTATCTAAAATTTATAATTATAGAGTTGTAATTTTTATATTATTTGTGTATGTAAGACTACACAAAATAGTTGTGGTAATGTTAAGGATATCAATACTAGCGTATCTATACTTTAAAAATTACTGTGAGTAAATTAATCACTTATCTTTGGCTTCTTTTTCTTCAACCTCTTCAACTTAGCCACCCAATGCTCAGTATAAATCTCTTCTAAATATAATAAAATGATTCATCTCTAGTAGAAGCATCTATTATTAAAGGATATTTATCAACAGTATTTCAAAAATCGCATAATTTCCATGTAAAATTTATAAAATTTCAAGGAAAATACACCCAAAACATATTACGGAAAACGATTTTCAAGTACTTGAAATGTTATTAACAAATATTATGTTCGGTTGCCCTTCCTTTTTATAAGCAACCCTTAGTACCTTCTTACAATATACTGAGGAAATGGGTCTGTACGCAGCTGAGGCCTCGAAGTAAAATTAGGTACGTTTTCGTAAATAAATTCGAAAAAAAAACCTATATTTTTATAATTATTATAACAAACTTGAGTAGGTACAGTCACGAGCAATGGTATGTACCTATATACTAAGCAGTATTCAAAAGCGATGTTCTGCTACCATATTGATTAAACTTTTGCCTTTTCATTAGACTTCTATTTTGGAAGCCATACTATTACGAAATAGGTCTTATTTCAAAGTGGAAACCAGTATTTCACGAGTAAATTGCGTTAGAATTTTGTTAAATGTATACATGTTATTGCTCGTGACTGTACCTAACATCTTTATTCGACTCGATGCGTAAATTGAACGCACCTTCTCACATTTTTTCACATCATTTATCGAGTCAACCAGTTAATGTTTCAAGCTGGTTTGCTTCATATTATAATTCGACGTCTTGGGTGCTTTAACGTATACAAATCATTGCACAAACATTTAGACTCGGAAAAAAATATACCAAACAAATGTCTTGTCTATTCATACGTGAAATGTTTTCTTCTTTATTTTTTTTATATTTTGGTGGAAAATCCAGTTTTTTTGCAAGACTGAGCTTGCTTTAACAGAGCGTGTGAATTTTATTCCAGAGAATATTAAGTCATATTATATAACTAGCTGTGCCCGCGACTTCGTTCGCGTGTATGTCGGAACTTAACAATGTATTTTTTATAAAATTGACAAAGTTTCATACAAACTTTCATCCCCTATTTTATCCCCTTGGGGGTAGAATTGATCAAAATCCTTTCTTAGCGGATGCCTACGTCATAACATCTACCTGCATGCCAAATTTCAGCCCGATCCGTCCAGTGGTTTGGGCTGTGCGTTGATATATCACTATGTCAGTCAGTGGCCTTTGAGTTATACATACTCGTTTAAACATATTTGGTTTATGACTGTATTTTTTTAAATTAAAATAGTGGCAGGTATGTCAATAAAATCATGAGAACCTACATTATTCTGCAAAGTAAAGACTGTTTCCTAAGATTTCTTAACAACCCATTAAACATTAATGTGTCCTTGTACCACATGCTAAGTTTGACACAACGAACTTAAACATCTCTCCAACTCCCTCTTTACAACAATGTAAATACTTTTGAGTAACAATAGAAGTATTTAAATTTACACAGCGTTTTAGCCTAAGGACTAGTTCGTAAAACTTAAATGGAATCAGGAAAATACATTGAAACAATTTCGTCTTTGTACTTACTATAAGTTTCCCCACACTGTTTATAAATGATACATCGCCGATCTAATGGACTATTTGGGGGTTAGTCGAGCACAAAAAATCCAGGGGGAATATAAATGGTTTGTTTGATATCTAGAAATGACTAAATAAAGCGTATAAAAGCCACTATTTATGTGTTTTGAAACATCGGTTAGCACGCTGTTCTGAACTTATGTTGACCCATTTCCCGCAGTAAGCCTGTATTTTGGTACATTATTATTTTGCTGATGCAGTTTGTGTTTATTATTCTGAAGAACATTGTGGAAACTGATGATGGAGGCCCATTTTATTTACAGACCGTTCCAAAACAAACATATTCATTGCGTATGCAAGAAAATTACGATGCGAGAAATGTACGGGGTGAATTTTCCAACTGGGTTTGGGTGGCCAAATCCGAAACTATGAGGAATATCGAAAAATCTTAAAAGGAGTCTCGAGGCCGATTTTGACGAAAACTAAAACTGCATCATCGGATTTTAGATAATCAATAATCCTGGCCAGGAATCGATTCCACGGCCAGTTGGAAAATTCCCCTTTGTGTATGGAAAAAGAAAATGAAAAGTCTGCTTTGCTATGTAACCAAAAAACAAACAGCAAAAAACCAAAAAACTTCCCGTCTACAAATCTGAACACTGTTCTTTAGCAGCAACAAAAAAACATCGATTCCTTCAGAAAGGTCACAGATTTACGGAAAAAACTATGTATTACATGGCAACGCACGTCTTTCTTATTTTCCATCAGGAATTTATGCTGGCATAAAAGGTCTGGGAATGCATATAATGTCGAAAAGTGGTTCTGGGAACAAACGAACGTTCGGGCCAGATTGCCATCGTAAAACTGTGGTCCAGTGATCTCCAATCTTCGTTTATTGGTTATAACTTGGGCCTATTCAATAATGTATTGTAACTGATAATGTTAACAGGCTTGAACATGTCGTAAACATGCGTAATAAGTGGTGAATTTGACCGGCTATTCTTTAGCTGACATAATTTTCTTTCAGTTTAATATTAGCTATTAGGTGTGATGTTTACGGCTATTAATATTTCGTTTTTAATCAACTTTTCCTTGTATCTATAACATACGATTTAGTATTCGAAAACATAAATCTTAAAAATAGTACAAAAATAAAAACTCACTTCCCAGTTTCTACTTGAAGTTAATTAAAGAATATGGTTCATTAAGCTCTTAATGCAACAATGATCCTAAGACCCAGCACGATACAGAACCATTAGTCTAGTAGGTACTCTCACGTTCGTGCGTTTAGAAGTTTTGCTTGAAGCTTTTACTGAACACTGAAAAAGGATTTATTTTAAAACAAAGTGCATTTCTGCAGTCTACTTTTGACTGGGGGAAATTGCAGGTGAATTTCTATTTTAATACATTTAACAGCATGCCTTTTAATATTATTTGTCTCTTCGTCATAAAATTAGTGCCTTCACAAAGTTACCATTTTTGAATTGTCACTTCCCACATGCTGTTCGCGGAAAATTATCATACATTGTTTCAGATGAAATCATTTTCAGTTCGATTCTGAGAATCATAGTAAACCTGCGTAATTAGCCCACGGAAAATGATGGATCGTTTTATATTAGTCAATGACGTTGCTCAAACAATGAATGACTTTGAAAACGAATATAGCAATGTAATGTTTGTCGCCATATGACTAAGCATGTATGAAAAATATTACAGGCCAAAAATTTATCGCAAATCTAGGGATATCGACTTCAAGTGGATTCTCAAGGTTAGGAGACCGGCACTTTATACAATATTGGTATTCAGACACATCTGTTTGGATCCAAATTCAAAGATAATGAAAGAATTGTTGTACTAGTAGGAATTTGAGACCAAACACCAAAATCCTCAGTAATTTTCCTTTTGAATGCGCACTGAAAATTCCGCATTTAACCCAATGAAATGTCGTTCATTAGAAATGTAGTCGAAAATAAATTTTGTTGGTAATACCCTGGTGTTCTTATATAGCGCACAAATTGTAGGCAGTTACATGAAGGGTATATTTTGAACAAGAAAGAAAGAAAGTACGTTTATTGCCTTAAGAAGAGATACGAGATTAAAATCAGAATAAAATATTAACTAAACAAGAAAAAGACAATGATAGAAGAAAGCCACACGGCTATGACAAATAAATACTTCCAGTTCAGGTACCTATAGACGTACAGGTATCTTAACGAGTAACTTACTCGTTTATGTAAAACCAAATGATGTTGTCAAAATACGTATACCATTAAGTAAATTCCCGACAACATGGATGCAGGCACAAAAACCTTGTTTCTTTAATCTTGCAACTTCTTTCATAGTTAACATAAAAGATATGTCATAATGTTCGGTTAGATATTCACATGGCGACTCGCTGTTACGATTATGATAGTATGAATTTGCTTATATATTTTTTTAATAAAAACTTTGCCCCACACTGGCAGTTTTTCTGTGGGGCGGAACCTGAATAAAAAATTTTTTTTTTAATACGCAATGAATACGCACCCAATGTTTAATTTTTTTTACATAAAATCTACAAATAGCCAGAGCTGTGTATTTTAATGTTTGTAAATGCACCACGACTTGACAAACCGACAGGTTTTCCTAAAAAAAACAAAATCTAAGCCATACAAATTTTTACTCCGTGCACGTTTCGAAGCCACAACATACGGTGCAGCAGTTACTATACCTCGGCAATTACTAATAACAAATTTCTACAGATACGAATGGTTTGAAGAGCTCAACCTCCGGTGGTACGCCTTACCAGCGGTCGCCAACATGCGGTTCGACTGCGGTGGCATCGAGTTCACTGCGAACGCCTTCAACGGTTGGTACATGAGTACCGAGATCGGCTGCAGAAACTTCTGCGATACTAACCGACTTAATATGTTGGAGGTAAGATGTTTGATCAGTTTACGTGTTTTTTAGAACTCTGTGACATAATTCCGACGAACGATTCGCCGACACAACGATTCATTCATAGCCGATTCGACGACAAAAACTTTCAACGCAGAACGATTCGTCGACAAAGACATGGTTTGACATTATAATACTAGTAACAAAATCTGACATCAGGGGCACCCCGAGGTTCGGTTAGTTAGGTTCCTTTAAACCCTGAACCCAGAAATAGAAGTCCCGCCCAGCGGGGCTTCGTCTACATGGCTTCATTTATACAATACTTCACGAAACACAATATTCATGACTTAATCGTTATATCGGCGAAACGTTCGTCGTGGAAAGGTTCTGTCGTCGAACCGTCCAGGAATGAATCGTTGTGTCGGCGAACAGCAGAGAAACGTTTGTCGGAGTTATGTTTCAGAATCGTTTTTTAGAGTATTATGATTCTTAATCTAATGCTTGCTATCGCAAATCACTGCTGGATATAGGTTTCACTCGCGTTAGTTCTCGAGCTGTTGTATCCAGAACATTCACGACGCTAATAAGGAGGTTTATACAACTTGGGTGCAAAAAGTCAACAAATATGTAGCCTAACGTTAAAGACAAAGCTATTCAGAATTGGAGATAAAAATGTCCAGCAGTGGATTGCGATGTGAAGTTGATTAGAACAGTTGCAAAACTATTCAAGTATTTATTATTTTCTACAGCCTACCAGCTTACTATCTTTTTCTACATTATTTAAGACGTAACTGTAGTGTAAAAAAATAACGGTTTTTATTATAAACTACTTTTAAGAAAACCTCGGTAGTAATTAGATCTCTTAGGAAGGAGTTGCTACTAGAGTTCAGTGGAGAAAAGCTTACAAAATTGATTACCTATTTATTGTTAAGTTCAGCTAACAAACACTGTTATTGTTACAACAAGTATTGGTACAAAACTGTTAATATTACAGGGTGAATTTTGAGGTATGACAATGACCTTAATAAATCTTATCAATAGTAACTACATAAAAAGTTCTTATGCCAGCCATACACAATCCATTTTACCGTCAAGTTTGAAGTGCGCTGGAAGTATTATGCGGTTAGTATGGCTCACACGCAGGGTGATTTTTCCAACTGCGCGTGGCTGAATTCGAAATTATGAGGAATACCGTAAAATATTGAATAGAGATTTGTAAGGCTGATTTTGATGAACTGTTATTTCTGTCTTCCTGTAATTTTATTTTTATTAGCGACACTTCCGGATGGTTTTATAATAGTGTGTGTTCTTAAATTAAAGGGTTCAATTCCTGAGCCATTATTGATTTAAAAAAAAAGATCCAATAATGCAGATTGAGTTCTCATCTAAATCAGCTCGAGAATCCTTTCAGTATTTTTCGCAATTCTTTTAAGTAGAAAATTCACATTGTATAGGTACTTCTGATAGATACACCGGCAAGTTTACCGGACGGTATACTTGATCGTGTATGGCTGGCATGAGAAGATTATCCTTGACTTTTACGCCTTGGTTTTCTTTTTCATTGCCCTGACTCACAAATTCACCTTGTATTATAACTGTTCATACCTCAAATTGGTAACAAAAGAGAAAAACAACGTGGGATTCCCCTTACGTTACAAATGCCGTCATCTCGGGCAAATTCCGTAACAGTTTCCACGAAACGTTGATGTTAATCGATCTAAAATTAACTTATTAACTAGCCACTGAACTATAACAATATCCACCGTAATGAATCATACTGTAAAATAATAACTTGTACGCGAAAATTCACGTTGTTTAACGTTTGTTTTAAGGGGTGTTCACACCGGAGAGTTTGCGTTCGAAAAGTTATTCTGAATAGTGAAATTCAGTAAAAAAATCTTGATCGTAACGTTGCTGTCGAAAACTCAATGGCATGTTCAATGCAGAACAGTCAGGTTGTTGTAGTCTCGATGTTTCTTTTTTGTATTTCCGTGTAGTCCGGGGTTTCACTCGCGTGTTTTCTCTTTGTTCGATAAAATACTAAACGAATTCACTAGTAACGAACATTAAAAAAAAAAAAACAGAGCTGTATGTTGAGTTTTTATTTCCTAAAACTCGGTTCAGATGGACAAAGGGAAATGTGACTTGGTGTTTTCTAAACCATCGTGAAAATTTCCATGCAATTCTCACCTCTATTACGAGTTGCCGTGTCGAGATTGAGTTTTAATATTTTTATTTTCAATCATGTAGATATTATCGTGAGAATCGCAGCAATAGCCTCGCTTGGCGCAATGTCTACACATTTCATTAAATAATATGTACGGACATAATTAAGTCAATATATAGACTACTAGCTATATGGAGCAATGTAAGAATAAAAAAAGAAAATCCACAATAGTGTATTTAAGCACGCGACTTTAGAATTTTGATACTGATTTTCAGGCACAGTATCGGGTAGGATCACCTATTTAAGCTATTATCAAACAGACAAGGCGAAGCGAATGCGATCCGAATCCTGTCATATAAAAAAGCGAAAGCGGTCCGATAGTCTATGTGACAGGCTTCAAACAATTCCATACAGTACAAGACAAAAACGCTTTGGCACGCTTTTCAGTTTGACAAAGGCATTAACATTTCATAGGCTGAAAGTATTCATGGTAAGCAAATTTTGTATGAAACCAACTCTGAAATGTTCAGATGTTTCATTCTAAATGGTAATTAATATTTTTCCGTTGACAATGTTTAAAACACCAGACTTTTTTCAAAAGTTGTTAAAACCATAAGTTCTTTCAACCCATGAAAGGTTGTTAATGTTTTACAAATAACCCTATAAAGGAATTTAACAACCTATTTCTTATAGCTCTTAAAACTAAATCCTCAAATATGTACCCACCTTTACAATTGCAAACCACGAACATTGCCAGTCGTATGTGGACTGTGGTTGAAACGTTGGTTGGATGATTGACGACTAATTACCGGCCAGTCGATCTCGCAATGTTTTGCTTTAGGGATTATGCTCGTACGCTCAAATTAAAGGGTCATAAATGCTTTGATATGGCAATTGGTTATACCATTTGTCATTTTCACTGGGTACTTGATTTTCATTGAAATGTGCGATGAAATCTGTGTTTAGAATAGTTATTGTGGACAAGGATTTAATTAATGCTATTAGCTATAGATAGATAGTCCAGTGACTTTTTTATACACATAAATGCTTGGATTATAAAATGTCGATTCCGTGTTCGAAACAATACGTAACGTTTTTAGTGAAGCCACTTTTTATAAATGTGTGAGTGTCACGCACACATTGAAATATTTTCCTTGGCGATGTTCACTTATTGTACATTAGAATGGAATGACGGGGGAAATTTTCTTCCGCGGTTTTGGCGGGAACAAAAATTTAGATTTCTATTACCTAACCCCCTTATTAATAAACGTGGACTAAAGTTACAACCAGGTTAATCCTCGGATTAACCATACATTTTTTAAGGATTAACCTTGGTGTAGCTTTAGTCCACGTTTATTAATAAGGGTGTAAGTGAGTATATGCTTATATTTCTTTGTTTTTTTCCTTGTCAGAAAGTAGCTCAAAAAATGGGCCTCGACACAAGGACACCAGTCAATCTTTGGAAGGACAGAGCTCTTGTGGAATGCAACGTTGCCGTTCTTCATAGTTTCCAACAGCATAATGCTACCATCGTGGATCATCACACTGCTTCTGAGAGCTTCATCAAGCATCTGGATAATGAGAACAGATTGAGGTAAGCTTATGAAATTTTCATTAATCTTCGTATGAGGTTGTTACCAGATGTATCTGGTGTTGGAGTTATGTAACCTATTAAAGAGAACCTCAAAGGAGCATGACATGACGTTGGACTTAATTATTATTCATTTTGTAAATCCAAGTTTTCTGAAGATATTCGTTCACTGATGTTAGATGTCCAAGATCACTGTTTTAGGCTATCACATTATCATAATTTGAAATGTCACTTACGGGATATCTTCCGTGATTGTAAATGATTTTGAGTTTCCGATATTTCGACGCTGTTGCAAGCGCCATGATCGCGGGATGGGATGAGTCATCCCGCGATCATGGCGCGAACAATCACGGAAGATATCCCATAAGTGACATTTCAAATTATGAAAAGATGTCCAAGATGATTAATGACTTCAAAAGATTTTGAAAAATTATGTCATTATTATAGTTAACGTTTATTCAATACTAGCAACATTATTTAAACCTAAATATTAAGGCGAGGTTCCCTCATTTCTAAATATGTATGCCCTTTAAAATTAAAAATAACAGTCATCATTGCATGCCGAAAGATTAATCTTGTGGTGTCAATTAAATAAAGTCAAGTATTTTAACTGACACAATTAAAAACTCCTCTAAAATAATTAATATAGCATCTATCAGCATCTGCCAAACATTGTACACTTGACCACAAAATTATTGCAAATATTCAGGTAGATAGAAAGAATACACTTTATTGTGCATAAAAATTGCACCTATTCACCGACTTCGAAAAACGTTTTTTATTCTGTTATTTTAGTATTCGATATTATAACGGCAACAGAAATATTGTTATCTGACAAAATTTCAACTGCCTAAATATCACGGTAGACACATTTTGGTGATAAACGGCTGGACAGCGAAGTCTTAGTAATAGGGTCCCGGGATCCCGCTGAACCCTTTGATTACGGATCCCTAAAAAAAACATTCCTGACGTAATCAAATGACGCGAAATATACAGCAAAAATCTATTAACATTTCGACATTGTCGCGCCCGCTAGTAGTAAACAGATTGCGGATGAGAAAACTAGACTTAATTACAACCAGACCCGCTCGGTCATTAAGCTGTCGACACTAGAGCCTTGCAGCTGTACCGATTAGCTTAGACATGTGGTCTTAAGGACATGTAAACATCAATGTTTTGATCTAACGTGTGATTGTTTGGGTTTGCAGCTTCACTTTACTACGCGACTGTCCAAGTGACGTCATTACAAGCATTTATCAGTGTCCAAGATTATTGTACAATCATCCTCCTTGATACTGTAACAGTTTTTGCTGTAGGCGAGTAGGATATCGATAAATGAACTTAGTTTTTGCTTTGGTTTAGTTCAGGTTAGCGAACGTTGGATAAAATGACTAAGCTCGTTGCCTACCAGGTTTAGAGGTGACTCAAATCCTGATGTTACAAAAAAAAGTAAAAAGCTTTAAGAAGATTCTTTGTTAAATCTATAGAGTTAGGCTTAGTTGAAGCTCAGGTAAGTCTCATATCAACGGTAATCATACGAAAAAGAGCTTTATGCTTATAAAAATGAGGTTTATTTATAAAAGAGGAGCTGGCAGAGTTAAGATTGAATCAAAGTTTGCTGCATAGATTAAAAAATATAATTTACTCGACACAATATAAAATATTTTATGTTTACAAAAAATAACAATAGGGCGAAAAAGGCTTAGTTCAGGAAAAACCAGGCAACTAGTAATAAATAATAAAAATAATAATAATACAGTTTTATTCATAAACTTTTTACAAACGTATAGATTAGCCACAGAAAGTTAGTATAGTAACTCTAATAATTATAATGGTTTAATTAATGCCTAAAATAAAATTTGCGAATAACTTAAGTATCTACTTATGTTCATTACAGGTATACGATATTTAACTTGGTAGATATGTAATAGTAGATTATTAACCAAGGGGATAAAGCAGTGTCTTCTGTCGCGGGTGACGATTTAAATCGCGAGCATAACGAAGGACTCGAGGCTTACTCCCGAGCGTAGCGAGGGTGTTAGAAACTTAAATCACGAGCGAAGCGAGGGATTTAAGACGAGTCCTGAGTGTAGCGAGGGATTTAAGTTCACCCAAGACTAAGACAGCTTTATCACCGAGGAAAATACTCTACTTTTCGTACCACTTGCAAAAAAATTAACATAATAATAAATAATAATTTATTATTATGTTACCAATTACCGGAAATATATTGTCAAGGACGGTACGGTTGACATCTGTCGGGCATGCCACCGTCCCGGTGAGTCGATCAGACATTATTTCCGGTTGTTCTCGTCTTGCTAACAGCGAGTATTTGCACAGACACAATCTAGTAGCTAGGATTATTCACCAGCAATTTGCCCTGAAGTACAACCTTGTGAATTCAGAAGTACCATACTATAGGTATGTGCCCGACCCAGTTCTTGAAAACGGTCATGCCATATTGTACTGGGATCAATCTATCATCACTGACAGGACTATTGTAGCCAATAAGCCTGATATAGTGGTGGTAGATCGCCGAGAGCGCCGTGCAATGATTGTTGACATCACCGTCCCTCATGACGAGAATCTCGTGAAAGCTGAAAATGATAAAAAAATCAAGTATCTTGATTTAGCTCACGAGATTGTTGACATGTGGGACGTGGACTCAGCAGTCATTGTACCGATAGTCGTTACGGTCAATGGACTAATCGCGAAGAGCCTCGACCAACATCTTAAGAGGCTCTCCTTGTGCAGTTGGCTCAAGGGCTTGATGCAGAAAGCAGTTCTCTTGGACACGGCACGCATAGTGAGGAGGTTCCTCTCTCTGGAGCCCTAACCACCGGCAGCTTGGACCCTGTTCCCGATGCTGGTGGGCACCTATTTTTTATATTTTTAAATGTTTTTATTTTTTTGTAATAATATTTAAAAATGTATAAAATGTGATAAAAAATGAATAAAGGAGGATAATAATAATATGAGATAAGCATTAATTAAACATTTAAATTTAACAATAACCTTTCTTAAAAAAATAAATTAAACTCAACGTTTATGTATTTGAAGAAAACAAAACGCGGCAAATTCCTAGATTAATATTGTATTCTCGGAAAAGCAAAGGCATCAAGCCCATACGGCCTCTTCGATTTTCGTAATTTTATTAAAATCATAACTGCATTAATAAATGCGTATTCCTTTTTCAAAAAGTTGTATAATGCTTTACATACAAACTCAATGGTGTAAAGACAAACTGATGTAGTTCACTATCGGTAAGTATTCGAAATTCAAATCACATTCTCTCCCTAGAGGATGAATGACATTCAGTACAACTTTCTTTCCCTAGGGAAAGCTGTTTATAACAGATTAATAATGACTATTGTTATGTACGCTTTTTGTGGCATAGAATGTCACTTTTTTGAGCAAGTGGTACGAAAATACTATTATGTAGCGACCTTACATTGAGTTACGCTGGATATCATCATTCTGTACTCCTCAATAATATCCATAGAAGTATTGTCTAACTCCAAGAATCAATAGACTTGCTACAGTGCTAACAACCGATCAAATACAGCTAGACATTTTAATTGGAAACCAATTCATAGAATAGTCTCTCGGAAATAATAGCGACTAGTCAGTCCAATCAGAGAATTTCTAGGAAATGAAAATATTTTCGAATGGAGCATAAAATATCCGCTTCATTGGTAGATTCTCCAAAACACTTCATGCATCTCGTAACGAAGATAGCTTTGTTGTAAAATGGTTGCATTTTTGACTAGGTGCAATTATTTTTCCCGAAAAGTACAAAGTTATAGTACGCTAAAGTAGAATACATAAATTGCGAAATTAAATAAAATCATCATCATCATCTCAGCCGTAGGACGTCAACTGCTGAACACAGGGCTCCCCTTTCGATCTCCACATATACCGGTTGGATGCGACCTGCATCCAGCGTCTTCCGGCGACCTTTATAAGGTCGTCTGTCGACCTTGCTGGTGGACTTCCTACGCTGCGCTTGCTAACTAGTCCGTGGTCTCCACTCTAGTACTTTTCGACCCCACCGGCCATCTGCTCTGCGCGAACAATATGGCCTGCCCATTGCCACTTCAGCTTGCTGCAAATAAAATAGTACATTTTAATTTAGTTCACAAAGTTCATACTTTAAAACAAAAAAAAACAACATCACGCCTGGAATCCTTGAAAATGTTTTGCCGACCTGGGAATCGAAATCGATAACTAAATCAACGAAGCAATAAGACTTTTTCTTACTGCACTATGGTATTACTACCACGCACAGTGGTCCACATGAAGGACTAAGTGCGGAAACCAAAACCCCTAACATAGAACATAGATAGAAGGCTTTTTCTTTTTTACCCGACTGCGCAACGCAAAGGAGGGTAATGTGTTTATCAGTCTATGTATGTATGTATGTAAGTATGTATGTATGTATGTATGTATGTATGTTTGTTTCTATGTGGCGTTCTAGAGACCAAACGCGTGGGCCGATTTTG
This sequence comes from Agrotis segetum, assembly GCA_036375495.1. NCBI lineage: Eukaryota > Metazoa > Arthropoda > Insecta > Lepidoptera > Noctuidae > Agrotis > Agrotis segetum. The sequence goes on along the minus strand of JAQSVV010000712.1, from coordinate 263,235 downwards.
GTAATTCTTACGTCAATCGATTCGTCTTAACCTTGCGAGTGTCACTAAAGACATGACAGTAATCAATATTCACCACAGCGACAACCAGACGCCATATTGTCAAAATTTAAAAAAAAAAAGTCGATGAACTATGTCATGTGGGGTATCGTTGAATAGGTATTTTAAAATCATATTTAGGTTCCCTTAATCGTTTTTCATTTTAAATAATAGTTTAGGATATATGACGATTTAAAGTTTTAACAAAACAATAATTTTCGCTCATTTTCTTACTTATTGATTTAAGTTTTTATTTCTAGTACTCGTAAATAAACGGTTTTGAACAACAAAAAAGAAACGTAGTGAATAAGCATGACGAACAAATATTTTTGGTAAAAATAATCTATATACACAAACACCAAGGAACTACTTTGGACCGAGCTGTGGCTGACTTAAGTTCACGCATTTTTGCTAAAGGTTTTATCAAGCATAATTATGTAGCTTTGAGCCGAGTTAGGTCTCTAGAGAGACTAATTCACACTAATATTATAAACTAAAAAGTATGAAATAAAAAAATAATTTAACGAAAAACAAAAAACCCGACTGCGTTAAAAATACACTAAAAAGAAAGAAACAAGCCCAGTAGTTTAGAATTCACTCATTCACACTCACAGTCGGGGCCCATTCAAATTATACCAAGCAAATCTTCCCAAGGGGCCCCGACTGTGAGTGTGAATGAGTGAATTCTAAACTACTGGGCTTGTTTCTTTCTTTTTAGTGTATTTTTAACGCAGTCGGGTTTTTTGTTTTTCGTTAAATTATTTTTTTAGGTGGTAAAATCGTTAAACGCGTTCTTCCATCCACGGCAGTGTGGGAGGGACTGTCAGACTTGTACTTAATAAAATCCACGGTGTCCTTCAATATCCCTTTATGTTCCAGGGTCACGGTAATTTGAAAAGTCCCGCTACCAAGGCAGTAAGGCTAGTCATAATTTACATAGTTTTACTACCAAATACTATCCAACTTATAAATCTTATACAAATTAAGTGCTGTCTTGTAAAATGTCGGAGCCGGTAGCTAAGCAAATTGAAACTAATTTATTGTATGGTCAATTAGTACTTGACTATGTTGTTCGGGGGCTACTATCGCTTCTCAAAGCTAGTTTTATTTTTTTCTATTTTACTTCTGAATTCGCCACATGAACTAGTTTTCATATAGAGTTTTTAGAGCTCGATTTGTTTTATTCTTCGTGATTTAAGGTAATCTTCGATATTAAACCAGGTTTCAGTTGGGAGGAAATTACAAAAAAAAATTACTGTTTGAACGGCGATTGCTGCTTATTCCACCAACGGAACCGCAGCTGACTTCCACGAATCTTTATGATACGAATCCCTTATGTAGTCTGCTAATTCACGCGCGCCTCAAAGAGCGTCAGCATAATGACGGGGACCCCCTCTCAGAGGGCCAAAGCCTGCCGGGGTCGCGGGATTATTCCCTTACCGTAACCCCGGAACGTAACAGGCTATGAAGGACACCGTGGATTTTAGTCAGTAGAAGTCTGACAGTCCCTCCCGCCCTGCCCGGGGTTGGAGGACTCATTTGATGATTTTACCACGCTAAAAAAAAAAAAAAAAGTAGTCTGCTAATTATCGCTTGAGAGGAAATTGGTCATGGAAATCTGTTGCTGGCTGCCGCTCTATTTGTAGTGGACATAGCTTGAGACGCGACGCGGTGCGACGTAACATAAAAGGTGTATCTTTTCGTGTAGGAAATAGAGTTAGATTTTGAGTACCTAGTTTTATTGAAATGTTCGCGCAGCATCACGTTTCGGTCTGAGCAATAGAAGAATTAATTGAATTTTGCGTCGTAGAAATAGTTCTCCACGAGTTTAGAACATTAGAAATTCCGACAATAACATCGGGCTTACTACCCGAGAGTTTAACATATCGTGGAGTGTGTGGAACGTAAAAAAAAAAAAACACACTTGTAGAAATCACAGTTAATAGAAATCTCTTTTCCTAGACAGCACGTTTCACTGAAAATCTTATTGATAGAAGACATTATTGGTAGATATCTCGGTCCATAGAAAGCACTATTGACAGAGATATCCGTTCATAATTATGATATATTTCTTGCCATAAACTTTGTTCATAGAAACCACTGTTTCCAGATATCTTGATTTACAGAAAGTATCTTTGGAGAAGAAACTTAATAAATTGTATTACAGCTTGGCCAGAACGGATTGAAACGGAACTAATATTTTTGTTTCTGACAACGTTTTAAAATCTTTGATATTTGATGTAAACAAAGACCGCAGGTTTGTTAGATTTATTATTGTGCCATAAAACTAACGTAACAAGTGAAAAAAAAACATTCAAAGTGCGGTAGCGCGAAGACAGTAGCGACTTTCGGTTTTCTAGAGTTTTTTGCCAAGCTGTACTTAAAATTTCCTTTAGATAGTTTAATTTGGTTTTGGCAGATACCCATAATAAAAACACGTTATCATCAACCTCTACATAATCCGTCGGAGATTACAGGTCTATGTAACGTTAAGTATTCAACAATGTAAACAGCATAACTTTAAGTAAGTTCCAAAAATACGGCGTGTTACAAAAGGAAGCGGCCGTAAATTGCCACAAATTATTTCGTGAGCTAATCGCGTCTAATTCAATTTGTTTGTCCCCGGTTTCATGATTACGTTACACAGTTTAGGTGACAATTTTGAGGGTTGTCTGTGATGCATCAAAATAATTTATATCACGCTGTTTTTAATGTTAGCTTCGAAATTAGGATAAACTAGTTATTGTGACCAAAAAATAGTAATATGAAGTTGTTTTGTATTAACAATGTTAATGTTAGCAAATTCTTCTCCATACAACCTACCTTAGCGAATAGGTGTAGAATCAATCCCATCCCTTCCTATTTCCTTTAAATTTAATCATCGATGTTCAAAAGTGGCTCTTTGATGGCCTAATTGGAATAAATGATTTGACTTTGACAATGTCAGCTTGTAATGTTTCCACTGCTGAGACACAGTCCTCCTCTCTAGAGATCCACCACACGGGCTCAGTGTGGATTGGTAGATGTCACATGTCTCCGAATTTTTGGTTCTAGGACATGCTGGTAACCTTCACTGTTTTGAGAGCAGTGGTGACGAAATAAATTAGACAAAGTAGTTTGCTTAGCTGGATTCGATACCACGATCTACAACTTGTAATTCAAGGCCTTTACCCCTGCGCTACGACTGCTTACTGTCTTTTAATATTGATGAGATTGATGTCGGCGTATTATGCTTTCATAAGTATATTTTTCTTTCACTATTTATTTCTTAAATACATTTTTCATTAGAAATAAGAATACATTAATTCGCAGGATTGCCTGAACGAGTACCACAGCTCTGAAACATAAAAAGCACCCGATGAAACAGGGTGATCTTTGTCATTCAAATCTGACAGTTCCGTCTTTAAGGGCGGGAGGACTAATTTCGTGACCTACCTGCCTAATTTTTTTTTTTATGAAGGCGTCTTATCGAGTAATTAAAAGGCAATGATAATATTATAAACGGTGAAGGAAAACATCGTGAGGAAATCGGCATGTTCTAGAACCAAAGATTCGAAGACATGTGACATCTACCAAGCCGCACCGGGCCCGCGTGCTGGATTATGGCCCAGTCCCTCTCACAGAGAGGAGGCCTGTGTCCCAGCAGTGGGAACATTATAGGCTGATGATGATAATAATATTTTTTATACGTACTTATTTAATGTTATAATTGAACCACTGCGGTATCATACGAGTAGTTGTATCATTAATTAAAGATTAGTACATTTTAATTAAGCAAATTCCAAACTAGTTTAGCTATGCGTGGGTGCTACATTATAATTTTAATCTAAGCCAATAATCGACTTCATGTTATGTAAATAACAATACCGGCTTGCAGTCGGTATTATATCTAACCAATTTATTTTATTACTAATGATTTATTCATCTTACGTCGATACGTAAGATTTGACCGAATTTCCAGGAAAATATGAAATATTGTTCTTTTTAAAATTTAATTTAATTTATTTTGCGTCATGCCTTCTGGTTTTCCTTTGGTGATCTATTTTGTTATTGTTATCCAAAGTTATTTCAATCTTTCCTGCTGGCCTTGTAGATGACGTCGAGCATTGAATGTGCTTTGTTGAAGAACCTTTCACCAAAATAAACTTATCCTTAAAATCATTATTTTTTATCAAGCAATACAAGGTGGTGAACATCGCTTGCCTTAAAGTAGTTATGCACTATTTACTTGAAGACTCAAGGATTTAGCTCTATTTTGAATATGACACAGAACAAGAAAAAAAATCGGATAGTTTTGAATATTTATTTATATAATGCAAACGAGCCCAGGTAAACGACAACTTCCTAATTTAATAATGTTGTATTTACTGACAAAAGTGAGTTTGTTTATAAAGCTTTCACTTCAAAATCTCTAAACCGATATTGATGAATTTTGATACAGCGTGCAAAGTCTAGTTCCCTGAAAAAAATTAAAAGGGTTTTTCTTTATTATTAACACTCAATTTAGAAGGAAGAGTTTACCTCGTCGTGTGACTGACAACCATTTTCAATTCGTTCAAGGAAGTCACGACTGTCGTGTCACGCACGACCAAATCATTTGGACAGTACCTTTGTCATTACCATCATGTTTCCGCAAAACAAAATTTAACTAAATAAATGGAACAATAATTAATGAGTTATGCAATTCAACAGGTCCGGTTGTCCAGCAGATTGGATCTGGATTGTGCCTCCGATGTCATCTTCAATCACTCCTGTGTTCCATCAAGAAATGGCTCTGTACTATTTGAAACCTTCTTATGAGTATCAGGTTAGTAACTTGCCTTATATTCTATCTTTGAAGTGAGTCTACGCTTAGGAGCCGAGCACGAGCTGAGCACGAGCCAAGCACAAATTCTTGGAACATCTCACGAGTCTTGAACAAGCGCTCTTCGAGCGTTCTTGCCTTTTTTTGGCGAACACAAATGCGTTCGTGAAGAGTGATTTTTGTAGGATCGTTGTATGTCCACATTTGACACCACGAGTAGAGCGACTCGGCTTGTGCTCAGTTCGTGCTCAGCTTCTTAGTGTAGATCCACCTTTAAATTCAGAAAATTGACCAATTACACAAATGGACATGACGGGCGATCAAATATCATAGGACAACAAAATGTCAAGTAAAGGTTAGCTCTGAATTTCAGCTAACGCTTTAATGTGCTTTTCGGGGCAAAGGGCAGCTACTGAGTCAATGGTGTACCAAACAAATTTGGCATATTTGTAAATCGAACTTAGGATGCCGTTTTAGCTCTTTTAGAAGTTGCTAATGCCTTGTGGAATACCTTTATCAGTCAAATTGGAGTCAATGCTTTGAGTTTGAAATCTTGATACTAATGAGGTAGCGGGAATGAATAATCCAAGTAAAACTTGCTGTTTCGCGCGGTTTCAGTCGCTGCTAGGCTTTTCGTCGTAGCGTGATGGTATGTCCCACCCCGGATAAAATGGTCTGCCTATCTTTTTTTTTTAATCAAACCAGTAATTCTTGAAAAAAAAACTTCTATCTGAACGAACCATTTGTTATCAGGAACCCGCATGGAAGACGCATCAGTGGCAAAAATCCAAACCAATAACGGGAAAGAGACCAATCAACAGAAAATTCCATTTCAAGCAAATAGCTCGGGCTGTCAAGTTTACTTCCAAACTATTTGGACGAGCATTGTCCAAAAGGATCAAAGCTACTGTCTTATATGCAACCGAGACAGGCAAATCTGAACAGTTTGCTAAGGAATTAGGAGTCATTTTTGGACATGCCTTCAATGCTCAAGTAAGTATTTTAAACCATAAATCACAATTTATTCAAAACTGGACATCATGAACTTAGTTTATTGAAGCAGGCACTTTTCTGAGAAATAAATGACATTAGCACTTACAATTTGGATGCATTTTAGGTACACTGCATGGCTGATTACGATATAACATCGATTGAGCATGAAGCTCTGTTGCTAGTCGTGACCTCAACTTTTGGCAATGGAGATCCTCCTGAAAATGGTGTTGTACGTATGAACAAAATATGTGTATGAACGGACATGTATGACCGTTATTCTAACAAATGAATCTTTTTAGGCTTTTGGTGAACATCTGTGCGAACTTTTGTATGCTGATCAAGTTGGTGAAGAAGGTTCTGGGTAAGATTTGAGTACATTGAGTAATATAAATATTTTGCAGGCAAGGGTAATTTATATACCTATTGATAATAATTTACAGGAACCAAATGCTAACACCAAAATCATTCATAAAAGCTAACAGCCAAATGGAACTACAGAGATGGTCTGGTAATCCCAAAAAACTGAACCGATTGGAATCATTGAAAGGTAATGATGAAAATGTTTTTAAATAAAACAATTAAGACTTTAGAACTGGTGTTTCAAAAACCAATTTCAATTCAACAGGTAGTACAACTGATGCCACATCCATAGATAGTTTCGGTCCTCTTAGCAATGTTCGTTTCGCGGTATTCGCTTTGGGTTCGAGCGCGTATCCGAATTTCTGCAACTTCGGCAAATACGTGGACAAGTTATTGGGTGACCTCGGCGGCGAACGAATTCACGACCTTGCAACCGGTGATGAAATGTGCGGCCAGGACCAGGCCTTCCGGAAGTGGGCCTCCGGTGTCTTTAACGTAAGTTGGAAATTACTCGTGACGAATTTATGTCGCCTGAACTGCGACAGATTGTAGTCTACTACAATTTGTCGGTCTTGTAGACAATGAATGATTACGTGACGATTGAAAAATATAGCATAGACTGATTCTTTTTCACTGCTAATTTAAATTTTACCCACATAATATTGATACTTTATTTAAAAATTTCATGTGTGTTTTCAATAAAAATTATGTCCAACAGGTTTCATGTGAAACCTTTTGTCTGGATGATGACGAAACACTACAAGAAGCAAAGAAAGCCCTAGGGACAGTTGCTCTCAGTGAGGAGACAGTACGCTTCGCACCACCCGAAGTTAAGCCACCATCTCTACAAGTGGCTTTAAAATCGGCTCTGAATAAAAAGTTCATACAATGCATCGTCAGAGCTAACAAAGACTTGGGCCATGGATCTTCTGAAAGATCTACTATATTTATTGATATGGAACCAAAGGTAAATAACAAATTCTCAATTATTATTTAGATGCAAGATGTCTAAAAGTAAATAGTTTCAATGCAATCACTGTTCATTTGCAGGAAGAGTTCAAATATGACCCAGGAGATCACGTTGGAATAATAGCATGCAATCGTAAGGAGCTTGTTGATAGCATACTAGTTAGACTGAAAGATGTAGATGATTATGACCAGCCTATGCAACTGCAACTTATGAAGGAAACACATACGTCAAGTGGTAAGAAAGGAGTTATTGAATGAACCATTACTAAATGTTATCGAGGAATTCTTACTGTAATATGAGACATTTCTATAGGTCCAGTGAAATCATGGGAGCCACATGAGAGACTCCCAGTTCTGAGCGTGCGAGAGCTCTTCACACGCTTCTTAGACATCACTACACCACCGACCACAATCTTACTGCAATACTTAGCAACCACTTGCGAAGATGAAGACGAGCGCAATCAACTTAACTCTCTTGCTACAGTAAGTACTAAAACAAATAGAATACCAACGTTAAATAACTGTAAATGAATATCAAGCGATTGTGAACATTTTGTGCAGGAACCAGGAGCATACGAAGACTGGCGCCACTTTTATTTCCCGACTGTATCTGAAGTACTGGAACAATTCTCATCGGCTAGACCCAGTGCATCATTGCTCGCTGCACTCCTCTCGCCTTTGCAGCCACGATTTTACTCCATTTCTTCATCTCCTATAGCTCATCCAAAACGTCTCCACCTGACAGTAGCTGTTGTCCAATACCGAACTCAAGGTTAGTACACGTATAACATAATTTTAACCTTTACTGTAAACAATATGTCTCATAGTTTATTACTAGTCATTCCCACACTGACATCGTTCATTCCATTGAAATCCAGTTTACAATATGATCTAATTTTAAGTTAAACGACGTCCGTTCCAAAACAATCTGATAGATGAGTCGGCTATAGTAGCGACATCAAAAAGGTTATTCAGTGTTAGATTTATGATTTTCTATTTATGATGCGGTTGGTTGATAGTAAAACAATGATGTCATACTCAAACAGATGGCGAAGGACCTCTCCATTATGGTGTTTGCTCAAATTATCTCATGGACCGTCAGCCAGGCGATGAAGTTTATCTGTTCATTAGAAGGTATTTCAAAATTTTCATGTTTTGGTTTATTATTCTCAGCATTGCACTGGTAGTTTCGTTAACATTTCACATTTTCTTTTCTAGCGCTCCTAACTTCCACCTTCCTCAAGACTTGTCAGTTCCTCTGATACTAATAGGTCCTGGAACTGGTATTGCTCCATTCCGTGGTTTCTGGCACCACCGCCGAGCTCAACTCAACACTCGCAAACGCCCAACTGCTGGACCTGTGTGGCTGTTCTTTGGATGCCGGACGAATAGTATGGACTTGTATCGTGAAGAGAAGCAGCAAGCCGTGAAGGATGGCGTTCTTTCCAAAGTTTTCCTAGCTTTGTCTAGAGAGAAAAACATCCGTAAGGTAAAAGCCACTTTAACCAACATAAATATTAGATACATACAATACAATGGGATATTAATCCTGGTTTCTTTTAGATGTACGTCCAAGACTTAGCAGAGCAAGAAGGACAAGAGATTCAAGATTTGTTAGTAAACCGAGGTGCCCACTTTTATGTCTGTGGAGATTGTAAAATGGCTGAAGATGTCCACCAGAAGCTTAAAGGTATCATTAAGAAACACGGCAACATGACTGATGAGCAAGTGCAGAACTTTATGTATATGCTAAAGGTACGTAAAGTTATACTTAGCATGCTAGCAATAGTTATCAATTCCCTTATTTACTTCCAGAATAAGTACTAGTTACATGTATAATTATAGTTTTGCTTAAATGTTTGTTTTTATTAATGTCAACAGATATATTATAGTCTGAAACAGGTCTGATTTCAATGTTTTCTTTTTGTTATTACCAAAAAGGAGGAGAACCGCTACCACGAGGATATATTCGGCATCACGCTGCGCACCGCTGAAGTCCACTCCGCGTCTCGGGAGTCAGCTCGCAGGAACCGCGTGGCCGCACAGCCATGACGCCGGTCCTCCCGCTTTCACACCAACTCGTCACCGCTCACCTAGCCTAATTAGCTTCGCAACCCTAACTACTGCTACATATTACTTCCTTAAACCAATAAACGAAACAAGTGCTTCATTAATTTTAACTCCATTGTTCATTTGAAATTTAACAGCTTCTGAATGCTCGAAGATTTGTAGCCGTGTCAATTTATATTTGCTCGTATTTCTGGATCAAATGAGTCAATTACTTTATTTCGGCTTTTTCAAGCATAAGAATTTATTTTAGGCCAACGGGTCGGTACATAGGTTGTGCGTGTGATCTTGAATTTATTGTACATAGTCTTCGCTAGCTACAACAGACTTACATTCCATTTCAGTATTATTATTTTTGGATGCTCATAATCAAAGGCAGCTGAAATGTTTCTACATTTTATAAAATTATTTTTAATAAATTCCATGCAGGGTGAATTAATGTTTAATAACGCACAAAACGCATTGTCATCTCAAATGTTTTACTTCAAATGCTTGGTTATTAATCGTTGAATTGTATCGATTGACTTCGAAACTTTTCAGAATTATAAGAATTTACCAATTATTACATAGTATTTAGATGTAATTTTATTCCATTTAATAATAATAATATAAAACTATAAGGACTATCATTGACGTCATAAAATAAAATATTGTCCACTTGTTGCTAACAAAATTTATAAACATATTTTGTTAGTAGAGTATCATAAATATAAAATTTTAATTAGTCTAGTTAGTTGGTAAATATTTTCAAAAATTGTTCTTTCGTTAAAAAATCTCGATTACAACAACAACTTATATGTTGTAATGCCTTTATTGCCAAATGTTGTACAGATTGTGGTATAGTTATTTTATGCTATCAATGTAAATAATCGTATTTTTAAGTTCTATTTTAATCGTGAATGTTTTTTATTTAAAATTTTTCTTATATCTAAATTATTTGGGGAAAATTTTGAAGTAGGGGATTATGCAATGAAACATACGATATGAAACAAAAATAATAGATAATTATCTTAATATTATTTTAAGAAAAGATTCATGTTCTAAGATAGCTACGCAACTGTGGGTGGATATCAGTGACGCCAATCACCAAATCATTTGAATACTTTCATTCTTTTTTATGTACACAATTCGTTTCTGCGTCTATTTCGTTGCATATCCCCCTAAGAAATTATTTTGTTTACAATTTTTATCAATATTATTATCTACCAAACGACCATGTTTAATGCATATTGTACCTACCTATATTTAAATTATAATATTAAAAATATATGAGCAGCTATATTCATAACGTTTATTCAAATGTATTTTATTCATATGTCCTTTATATTTGACTATTAGGTGTGAGTGTTGAATTTGTGATCCTTAAAACTAGTCCTAAGAAATGTATTCATATTTTCTATTATTCATATTATGAGAATTTAATATACAAATAAAAAAATCTTTTCTGATGTTACCTAATATTTCTATATTAAAATAGCATTATAAATATTATAACTGTCTTTGCCGGATATTTACAAATTACGGATTTCATATCTTCTAAATTTAATCGAATGCACATTTGAGACTAAATAACATTGTTACTATCAAATTCATATCACGCAAAGTATAATACTTTGCGTGATATGAATTTGACGTATAACGCACTATTTCATCTAATAATGAAAACTGTTCGGAAATGTTAAACGAAGAAAATTATGATTGATTACGAAATATTTGTCTGTTATTGGTCAAATAAAGTTCCTTCGTATTCGAAAATGCATCAGAATTTTTTTATTTACTCCTCTATAATAAAATAGTAAGGATTCCGGACAAGTACCTATCCTCATAGGCGTTGACTCGAATATCAAAGACCGTCATTACTTTACTTTTTTCCTCCTGTAGTATTCAAATTCGTATAGGTAGTTCAAATCATTGCGAGTTATAGAAAATTGCAAAAGAATGATTGGAAACTATAGTCCCCGCCAAATAAGTCTGGAATAAAGGTCATTGATCCTAATAATGTGTGAGACCGAGGAAATGATGACACTACTTTTCCCATTTCCCACCACACTATTCCCAAACCACTGCAACTCCTGAAAGCCAGAATCAACAGTGGCAACCACCAGAAGAGCGCCGAGACAATGAAGATCGACGTGTCCCGGAGAATAAATTAAACTGTCTTGGATCCTGCAACGAAAATAATAATCAGAAAAGAATGGGAGCTATAGTCCCCGCCAAATAAGTCTGGAATAAAGGGTCATTGATCCTAATAATGCATCGTTCGAATTTTTATATAAAATATAAGGTCAAGATCGCCTCTTACCACGATAGCGTTGCTTTTGGTCGTTCTACGAAATTTTCTTTACATTTTTTCGTGGTTTTGAAATATTGCAATATTGGGTACAAGGGGGTCAATGTATTTTATTCCACACTTATCTGGCGGAAACTATAGTGGAAGTTTGTGTGAGTCCTTTACCCGGCAGTTATAACCTAAAAAGTTCGTTACCTACATACTACAATCTATCAATACTAGTGCCTTTTTTTTTTTTTACGTGGCAAAATCATCAAATGAGTCCTCCAACCCCGGGCAGGGCGGGAGGGACTGTCAGACTTGTACTGACTAAAATCCACGGTGTCCTTCGGTAGCCCTTTGTGTGCCGGAGTCGCGGTATACGTATGTCCCGCAACCCCGGCAGGACTGTGGCCCTCTATAGGGAGGCCCCGTCACTGTGCTGACGCTCCTTGAGGCGCGCGTGGGACACAACGCGCCGTCGACCCGGGCATGGTCCTTGGTCGGGCAGCGAGTTGCCCTTTACTCGCCGCCCGCATGCCCGCGCCTACGGTGGCCGGAGATCGTCCCGCGACATCCGTCGCCGTGGGCGTCTACCACTGCGTCTCGGGCGGAGGGAGGACGGTATCCTCTCCCTCAAGCGGCCCGCCTCCTCCTTCGCGAGCATGACTGCTTCGCAGAAGGAGGCGACCGCCTCCCACTCCGTCTCGCCCCGCAGCATGGCCGCAACCAATGCCGGGCGCGAGAGGGCTCCACCTATCGCCGCGGTGAGGACACGGCGGTGCTCCGCCCAAGCTGGGCATTCCTGCACCGTATGCTCCACCGTGTTCTCCGGGCGATCCTCGCAGTGGTGACACCCGGGCGTTTCCTCCTTTTTTATCATGCACAGTTACCTCCCGAAGCTGCCATGTCCGGTGAGGACCTGTGTCATGCGGTAGGTGAGGACGCCGTGGGACCTATCCAGCCACTCCTCAAAGAGGGGTCTTACAGCCGCGACTGCGGCTAGCAAGAATACTAGTGCCTAGGCAAGGCAATAAAATACTTACGTACATATTTTTGTTTTATTTAAATACGGCTCAATTCAAAATGTCATTTTCAGAACAATATTAAACAACTTACCTACCAAGGTTGAACTCACTGAAATATTTTTACCGATGGATAATTCGAAACAAACAATTAATGCAAATGCAATTTCACGTTGCAACAACAACAGCCTCAATTCCTATAACTTGATGTTTCCGAAGAATTCTCAATCACGTCCAATTTGCACGAAGGAGAGGCAATCGTACCTACATCGCGAACAGGAATACCGTTAGGAAACCAGTCTGATAGCAGGGAGGCCTATCCCGACTGCTGTTTGTAATTAAAGTAATCATAATCAAGTTACGCACGTTTCAAACTAGAAATCAGTAGCTATACGAGTATAACTAATATGCAAATGAAGAAAGTTTTTTTTAATTTGCACAAAGCATTTTTGTTAGTGTTTAGTGTACTACACAGCCACGTTTCTTATGGTACTGATACACATGCTTTAAACTAGCATGCTAAAAGAGCATGCTTATGAGCATGGTTATAGTTTACGTTTAAATTAGCATGCTCATTATTAGCAAATGGTTTCGATACACATGCTACTAAGTAGCATTTGCTTAAAAGTAGCATGCTCTCGTGCTTTAGCATGCTAGTATGAAGCATGTGTATCTGTAAGTACAGTAAAATTGCAAATTAATAAAACCTTGACAGCTTTTTGCAATTTTGACAACTGTTTGGATACACCCTTTTAACCGATAAGCAATTCGAAATCTCTGACCCCTTCATAAAAAACAATCCGATCAGAATGCTTAAATTTTCTAGTCCGGCTGATATACGAGTACATAGGCCGAGTTCTTTGTAAATTTGTAGAGTATCCCTTTTTGGTGCGAAAAAAAAAACCTTATTTATTGTTTACGGAAATGTGAAAAAAGAGCTTGCTACGCGGCTCTCTCTTGCATTTCCTTAGTTCTCAAAGTTTTCCGTGGATTCAGGGCACCATGGACTTGGATGTCTTAGGGCATCAAGTACTTTTAATCTGGTACTGATAACAGTTATTTAAAACACCACGGGGGAAACTCCTGGAAAGAAAAATGGATGGCCATCAAGTTCTGTGTTCAAATTTTTGGGTTCATTTAAAAAGTTTGTACACTTGTTTTGTTTGGGTAACACAACATTTTAACAACAACACAACATTTTAGCCGCGGAATTCAAACTTTAGGATGCGCCAAAGTAAATTTGTACAAGGAAAATGAAAGGTTTTTGACCAGAATTAGCAATATTTGATAATTATTTTATGCGTCTTTCCCCGACACTGAGAATATGGTTATAATTTTTATTTAATCCTCGCTTGCCTGCGTCATCATGCATGATTTACGAATGACAAAATAAGTCAATACACTTAATTTTAAGAGCGTGCACGCTCAAAATTTTCATACAAACTTTCATGCTCATATTTCCGAAAAACGAAGCAATTTTAATGGAGGTTCAAAACTTTTTTCAGAATCATTCATCACTTCTTTTAAAATTTGGTTCAAAATCATTGCAGTACAATCATTTTATTTTTTTCTATTGAAATCGGTTCTGTTATTTTTTTTTATTTTGTTGTGCCAAAAAATAAAGCCTTGAAGATTTGTATGAAATGTCGAATAGTGATCACGAGTGTGTTCCGTGTGAATTTAAAGACGTCATGGCGGTTGATGATGACTTTGAAATGATGGTTTTAATTCACACGCTTTTGTGTCAAATTATGCTCCAGCTTCTAAGAAATTGATCAAACAGGAAAAGTGACGAAAGAATGGGATCCTGGTTTCGTAATAGCCCAGAGACAAATGACGTTTGTGGTCCGCTGCCTTTTAAAGAGTGGGGGCAAGTTTTCCATCATCATAATAATATTATGCTATATCAGGGGTCTTTCAAATATGGCGGCTCGATGTTGACAGTTTGTCGCGGCAATGGTTGTTGCCTGCATCTGTCAAATGCGTTGGTATTTCTTCAGTTACTGATGCCAAATCACCCTGGCAAATTACAAAATGAGTGTTCTTTAGTGCAGAGTTGCAAACATTGCGTGCATTACGTCCATTTTACGGCAGATGCGGTGGCCCTTCAAAGTCGACTCAGTTTGGTAGACTAGACTTTTTCTTGTGTCGCAGGGACATGAGAAATCTCACAAGAAAGTGTGTTTAAAATTTCTGGTATTTTAATTCTTTAAACGATTTGTTTCGATCAATTTTACGTTAAGGAAATTCTATTATATATACTTCTTTAAAATAATGGGTTTGTCTAGTTTTATTGCAAATCTTCTGTTTTGTATTTTGAGTTGTTTTTCCTGTTTCTCAATTAATACCTCTTTTTCGCCAACAAAATGACTTTTCTCATTTTTTTCCCATAAAGTGAGCGCAAACTTTCACGTACTTTACTTTATAAATATTAGAGGCGCTTTTCAATTTTCCATATCCATAAAATAAACGCAGTACCATGTTAAGGCCTCAGGAATTCCATTAGTCACTGTACTGGCAAACAAATCACTTAACCCTGAAATGGTAAATTCTAAATCCCAGAAGTACCTCGTAGGAAGTGTGACGTGTCATAACTTTCTGACATTTAAATATGACTTATTGTGTACGTAAAACAGACGTAGGTACAATTAATCGAGGAAATGTCAAATGTCTGAAATAAACCTACAAGTAGCTAGTCAGATAGCAAAGTTCCTCCTTTTTTAAATGTCGTCTGAATTTGACAAGTTTGTAACTGACCTAGGACAATGTTTTTTTTTTAACTAGCGTTTGCTCGCGGCTTCGCACCCATTAATTTAGAAAAGACAATTAATTTGAATCTTAGATGTGACGCACTTTATTATCATAGGTACCCTACGTTATTGTTGTTCTTCCCAAGAACAGTGTTTTTTTGGGCTGAAATGACTTTGACCATATCCAGTTGGACATGATACGGTAACAAACAAACAAACATACTTTTGCATTTATAATATAATCAAAGTTACAAAGAATTTTCTTTTTGAGATTTTAGAAAAAGTAATTCCATCACTGCCATTTCTCAATTTATATAAAACTAGTGACCCGCCCCGGCTCCGCACGGATGTAATCTCTACTATACTATGCATATTTAACAACGTGTAACATAAATAGAATAGCGCAAAACCTCTCGTGGGGTAACTCAGCCCATGTTACTGAACAATGTTTGTTCCAAGACTTTTGGGAATTCGCAAAAAAAAATTGCTTTTTCATACAAAATGAGAAATGAATAGGGCCCATCAGTATGAAAAGTCTTTTTTTTTGCGCATTTCTATAAGTCTTAGAACAAACATTGTTCAGTAACATGGGCTGAATTACCCCACAAGACGTTTTTGCACTATTATAATATAATGTTACACGTTGTATACTTATACACCTTCCTCTTAAATCACTATATTTATAAAATAAAGCCGCTTCAAAATCCGTTGCGTATATTTTAAAGATCAAAGCAAACATTGGGACAGAAATTTCAGTAAGTTTAGTTTAGTTAAGTTTTAGACTAAGTTTTATACTATGCCATGATTGAAAGGATTCTAACTCCATATCTTCAAACAATACCAAACCACACATAATCACATCAAGTAAATAGTCTCTCCACTTGAGTTAGAGAGCTTTTTGATGTGATCACCACGGCTTGCGATAACAATAACACGACACATTTAGATTGTGATAATGAGGAAAATATGAATCATTATTGCGATTCTAACTCATCAAGTTGATGAAAGTTGAAAATCTATAGTAACGCAGCCATTTTCAACTCTATGCTTAGAGAACGAGGTTGAAAATTGATGTAAAGGATGGTTATGGTTTGATAGTCTTTTTTATATCGTGGTAAAATCATAAAACGAGCCCAATACAAATCTCTCTTAAGATTTTGTACCTGTGTACCGAATTTTCACTCTTTTACTTTACAGCGACTTTCCAGTATTTATAGCGTTTCTGTATGAAAAAATGGAACAGCGCCTCTGGTGTGCGGAGAAGGAACTAAATAGAAAAAATAGAAAATTGATAATTCGAAAATGTCAAAGTTTCATTTTACTTTACGTCTCAAATACTGAAAACTCTTGATAAGGTACTGTTTATTATTAGTTCATATTTTGCATTTTGGTAGCAAATAAAAATAATTCTTGTCTAATCTAGTAGCTAGAACTCGATGCAATCCTATTTCCTGGAAACAGGACACTCAAGTTTATTCATAAAATAAGAATCAGTAATTTCCCTAAACCAATTATTCTATTATGCACCTTCGCGAAATTAACTTGAATTACGGCGTTTCCAGTCGGATCACTCATTATTTTACTCATGGTTCATAAGCAATAGACTAGATATGATGTAATCGGTTACTGTAATGATGATGACCAGAGTCACCGACATAGCTCATAAAAGCAAGTTGAAGTGGCAATGGGCCGGCCACATGGCTCGTAGAACCGACAACCGACAATGGGGAAGAAAAGTTCTCGAGTAGCGACTGACCGGAAGACGCAGCATAGGCAGGCCTCCCACTAAGTGGACCGACGAAATCGTGAGGGTCGCAGGCAACCGATGGATGCAAGTGGATAATTGTCGTTCGGTGTGGCGGTCTAAGGTCCCCCTTATTAAGGCCTATGTTCAGCAGTGGACGTCTTCCGGCTGATGATGATGATGAATTGTTCCATTATGCACCTAAGCAATATTAACTTGAATAACGGCGTTTCGAGTCGAATCACTCATTACTTTACTCATGGTTCATAAACAATAGACTAGATAAATGTAATTGCTTATTGTAATGATGACTTGTAAGTAATTAATGTGTGTAAAATTACTCATTCAACCCAACATATGGATACGGTTATCGCCGGGTGGTTTATTATTATAGCGTTTGCAGAAGTGCTGAAATAACAGAAACTGAACTATGCGACAAAGTTAAGTATGAACACGTCGTTAGTAGGTATTTCTTCCATCTGTAAACAGCAAAATGATTCTTAAATAATATTTGAAAGAAAGAAAACACATTTGTTGGCACACGCCACAAGTGCACACAGTAAACAAGAAACAATGAAAAAGAACTTAAAACCATAATAAACCATAACCATATTTGAATTTAATTTAAAGTTTAGATATTATCTTTAACGATTCATCATCTGCCTAGTGTTAAGATAAAATGGACACATACTTTTTTTTATTCAATCAATGTATATTTACAAAGATTAATGGGTTCTTGACATCATTATCATCTGCCTAGCCTTGTCCCAACTATATTGGGGTTGGCTTCCAGTCGAACCAAATGCAGCTGAATATATCAGTATTTTACATGGAGCGACTTCCCGTCGGACCTCTTCAACCAGTAACTGGGTTATATGATTCCCCATGGTAAGACTGATTGTCAGACTTTAGAGCTTCTGACTAACAGTGACGACTGTCAAAGATGTAAAAATGACAACAAGGACCAACGGCTTTTTTTTTTTTTTACGAGGTAAAATCATCAAATGAGTCCTCCAACACCGGGCAGGGCGGGAGGGACTGTCAGACTTGTACTGACTAAAATCCACGGTGTCCTTCGGTAGCCCTTTGTGTGCCGGAGTCGCGGTATACGTATGTCCCGCAACCCCGGCAGGACTGTGGCCCTCTATAGGGGGGCCCCGTCACTATGCTGACGCTCCTTGAGGCGCGCGTGGGACACAACGCGCCGTTGACCAGGGCATGGTCCTTGGTCGGGCAGCGAGTTGCCCTTTACTCGCCGCCCGCATGCCCGCGCCTACGGTGGCCGGAGATCGTCTCGCGACGTCCGTCGCCGTGGGCGTCCTACACCGCGGTTGGGGCGGAGGGAGGACTCTGTCCTCTCTCGCTCGCGGCGCGCCTCCTCCTTCGCGAGCATTACTGCTTCGCTGAAGGAGGCGACCGCTTCCCACTCCGTCTCGCCCCGCAGCATGGCCGCAACCAATGCCGGGCGCGAGAGGTCTCCGCCTATCGCCGCAGTGAGGACACGGCGGTGCTCCGCCCAAGCTGGGCAATCCTGCACCGTATGCTCCACCGTGTCCTCCGGGCGATCCTCGCAGTGGTGACACCCGGGCGTTTCCTCCTTTTTTATCATGCACAGGTACCTCCCGAAGCTGCCATGTCCGGTGAGGACCTGTGTCATGCGGTAGGTGAGGACGCCGTGGGACCTATCCAGCCACTCCTCAAAGAGGGGTCTTACAGCCGCGATTGCGGCTAGCCCGAGGACCAACGGCTTTACGTGCTTTCCGAGACATGGTCACCCATACACAGGTCAATCTCGGCGAGCGCGGTTTAACTTCAATTGGCCTGTGCGGCTGTAATTATTTAGCAACGAGCTCCTTATTTTTAATGATTCGTTAATTTTATATGTTTACTAGCAAACCCGGCGAACACCGTTTCGCCACCAGTCTTTGCTATCAACCTCACGGAGCCCGAGACCTTTCCAACGAATGCAAAACCGTGGAAATCGGTTTGTGCGTTCTGGAGTTATAGCGTCAGGAAGGAAAACCCAACTTATTTTTATAATAGTAGAAGAAGATTGCCTTCTATAGAAAAAAAAATTAGTAAAATTAAATTGTTGTGTATTGTCACGTCAATTTGTCGTTCATAAACAATGCACTCATGACGCAAGTGGATAAAAACTGCATTTTTAGTATCGGAGAAAGACGCCTTTAATAGTAAAAAAAAAATATTGCTAATTCTGGTTAAACCTTAATGTTAATTTTTAATTAATTGCTTTTCCTTGTAAAAATCTGATCTTAGTGACGCATCCTAACAATACAGAATGTTAATATTTACACAGAATAAACTCGCATAAACTTAATGAACTTTTTTATCCTTTCCACTTTCCAGGAATTTCCCACGTCGTAATAGGTACAACTGTTACAGGTACTAGCCATAGAGTGCACCGACCTTTGAAGCTAGTTTCGGCTTCAGAGCGTTACCTCTGTCACACATTAGTCACTATTATGTTACGTGTGTCGCAGGTAAGTACTTCGTTTGTTATGGCTGGTTAGGGCTGCGTTCGACAAAGAAAACTCTACCCTAGCCTATCTCAGCGGATGATCTCCGGCCACCGTAGGCGTGGGCATGCGGGCAGCGAGTAAAGGGCATCTCGCTGCCCGACCAAGGACCATGCCCGGGTCGACGGCGCGTTGTGTCTCACGCGCGCCTCAAAGAGCGTCAGCATAATGACGGGGCCCCCCTCTCAGAGGGCCAAAGCCTGCCGGGGTCGCGGGATTATTCCCTTACCATGACCCCGGAACATAACAGGCTATTGAAGGACACCGTGGATTTTAGTCAGCAGAAGTCTGACAGTCCCTTCCGCCCTGGGCGGGGTGGGAGGACTCATTTGATGATTTTACCACGCTAAAACAAAAAAAAAACCCTAGCCTATCTATGTCATAGTGCATTCTTTATGACCGGTAGCTGTAAGTACTATTTAGATCAACTTTGAAGGAAGGTGTGAATGACCTCAAAAAACGTAAGTAATAAACATTTTTGTGCAAATTATTTAATTAAATTTTTATTCATTTCTAATAGGTAGTAAGAAGATGAGTGATTTACATTAAGTATAAAATAAAATTAGTCATTGTCAAGTGGATCACTATGTTCATAAGGTTTATGGGAATTACCTAATCTTTCAGCACGATGCGCTTGCGCCGTTTTCCTAATAATCTCCTTGTGACAGGAATTCTTGAGTAGTTTGTCAAGCTAAAATTAATGTTAATTGAATTTTCCTGTTAGAATATTCTAATTTATGATTTATGTTTAGTTATTCCTGTCTGAATGGCTATTGCTATTGGTTCTTTTGAAATTCTAATTAATTAGTATTTATTATAAATGTGATAGGAAGTTTGTTTGTTTATTTACTTTTCTCGCCAGAACCACTAAATATATGTATAATACGTATACCATATTTAGATTTAAATTACATTAATTCAACTAACCAGAAATAAGTATTACTTTAATATTGTGCGGTATCGAAGGGCTCTTCGAATTTTATACTAAAAAAAATTGTCATAAGAACACGCTGTACTCACCTGTACCGTCTAGAAACTTGCGATCTTTAATTAAAAAGAGAATAGGTTACTTCAAGCAACGGTCGGTGAAGACGGTAAAGCCTACTTCACCCTCAACCACATCTTCGCTTACCAACAGCAGTACCCTCTCACGTCGCCTTTCTGTCGTTGCCAAGTTGTTGCAGTTGTCGTGTCGTTGCGGTAAATATGAATAAAGCGGATCCCGGGACTTCCTCATCAGGTAACCGTGAACGTAAAGAGCTATTGAAGGATCACCGAGGGCATTTTAGGCAGTACAAGTCTGACAGTCTCTCCCGGGTGGGGGAGGACTCATTTGAAGATTATGCCACGATAAAAAAAGTAGTATGAACAAAGAGTTACATACACACAAAATGATTGACGTACTAATAAAAAGATTCAACCACGCGAAGTCCGGGACATAACGAGTGTGATCTCATCATGTCCACCTTTACGCGTCTTTGATTTATTCGCGATTAACTAGCGATAACACAGGTAGCTTGATGAACTAAGTATATAACATTGTACATCGCCTAATAAATGGCCTGGAGACGGCTTAACAAAAGGGTTCAGCCGCGTTTGTTAAGCCTCCACAAGTGCTTAAACTGTGCAGGATGTTTCGTATTCAATTCCCTTGATAGACAGCTTTGGATTTTTCATCAGAGAGCCTAGAGTCTGAATTGGTGATGTTTGGTTGATGACTTCATGCTTGTTATAAAACAATTTAAGGGTCTTAAACTTGGTTTGGGAAAAAAGATCACGTCACAGTCTACTAGCGATAGAGATCGGTAATCTTCGGGAATGTGAGTGTCATGTTCGCCTTGACTAGAAACAAAGATGTTCTCAGCTCACCCAAAAAGAACTGGAAGTTCTGTACAGTGTCATGGAATACGCTGAGTTGCCAATCATAATAATTACCTATAATACTACAAGGCGTAAAGTGATCATCCACGGTACATTGTAGACATCCTACTTTTACGTAGAAGACAGGAGTGGAATTCCCTGCCGAAGTCTGTATTTCCTAATAGCTACTACCTTTATGTCAACAGTGAACAGGCTATTCTAAGCAAGCGTTCTTTACCGTCCACCACATCTTCGCTTTCATCTCCCTCATCATAAAAAATCAGTAAAAACTGTTTGGCGCCGAACTTCGGCAGGATAGAGGTTACGAGCCAAGCGTGAGGTGAGACCTTCGAGCTTCGGGGATAAACTTGGTGATTGGATTTTCTTACTCCTCCACATTATGATTAATACTTTCCGAAAACCTCAAAAGTGATGCTTAAGGTGAGCAATTTTAAGTAAATATTGGAGTGCTGTCATCACGGTTAGAGGAATGACTTGTGGTTTTGGCACCAAGGACCACCTGTGTATAGTCAGGTACGCAGTCAGGTAAACAAGCAAACATTTAGAAGCAATGCGTTTATTTGTTTGTGAACAGCTCAGTGTTACCTCTTTGTAAATCACAGTCACACGATTCGATCTTCAAGGTGAATCCACGCCTGTACCTGTGTCTGTGGATAGGTGAAACGTCCTTCTCGACGTCCTCCGGTTTTTTTTTTTGTTTTTTTTTTTAGCGTGGTAAATTCATCAATGAATCCTCCAACCCCGGGCAGGGCGGGAGGGACTGTCAGACTTCTACTGACTAAAATCCACGGTGTCCTTCATAGCCTGTTATGTTCCGGGGTTACGGTAAGGGAATAATCCCGTGACCCCGGCAGGCTTTGGCCCTCTGAGAGGGGGGCCCCGTCATTATGCTGACGCTCTTTGAGGCGCGCGTGGGACACAACGCGCCGTCGACCCAGGCATGGTCCTTGGTCGGGCAGCGAGTTGCCCTTTACCCGCTGCCCGCATGCCCGCGCCTACGGTGGCCGGAGATCATCAAGCGACGTCCGTCGCCGTGGGCGCCTACCACTGCGGCTGGGGCGAAGGGAGGACGCTGTCCTCTCTCGCTCGCGGCCCGCCTCCTCCTTCACGAGCATTACTGCCTCGCAGAAGGAGCTGACCGCTTCCCACTCCGTCTCGCCCCGCAGTATGGCCGCAACCAATGCCGGGCGCGAGAGGTCTGCGCCTCGTCCTCCGGGCTTAGAAAAGCACGTTTAGCCGCTGGTCCTGTCATGAACATTTTTGAAATTCGTTACTGTTAGGCCCTAAACACTTAGTTGCGTTTCACCGTGTGTTTAGGGCCTTAGTCTACAACCAGTCTTACCAATAAGTATGATTTTGGCCAATTTGCTGAGTTCTGGAGGTTGAATAGGCTGTCATTACATGTACAATTTATTTTTAATTAGTTGATTCTGGTTTGACTGGAAGCCAAGTCCAGATCACAGTATAATTTATCTATTGCCCAGATCTAAGTTCTCATGTGTAAGGAATGATATCAATGAAAGAGGAGTAAGCTATGTTGAGACGTCTGATAGGGAAGAATTGAAGAAGAAAACGTGTTGCGCCGATTCCAAGAAAAATGGCATGGCCGATACCGGCAAGAAGATGATGGTGATGTGTTATCAAAGCTCCAAGTTTATCTTATCATCAGCAAACGATCTCCGGGCACCGCAGCCGCGGGCATGCGGAGAGCGAGTAAAGGGCAACTCGCTATCCGACCATGGACCGTGCCCGGGTTGACGGCGCGTCGTGTTTCGCGCACGCCTCAAAGGGCGTCAGTAAAAATGACGGGGCCCCCTCTCAGAGGGCCAAAGCCTGCCGGGGTCGCGGGATTTATTTCCTCACCGTGACCCTGGAACATAAAGAGCTATTTAAGGATACCGTGGATTTTAGTCAGTACAAGTCTGACAGTCCCTCCTGCCCTGTCCGGGGTCGGACTCATTTGATGATTTTACGAAGCAAAAGTTTAACGTCATTATGCTCAAAGTAAAAAGCAGTTTTTACTATTCTCAGTATAAAACAGCTTTCTCAAATAGTAAGTTTCCGTATTAGGTAAAATAACTGTAAGTACCTACTTTCTCGCCATTTATGTTGACTTAATCACCATAATTTTCTTCAAATCTATACTTAATTAATAATATTGTAATAAATAATCTAAGAGGTGTATTTTGTTGTAATTATTAAAAAGTATATTGTAGTGTTATCCCAAAATAATTTTATTGGATACTGTTTTATTAGTAAATCTACCACAACATTGTGCCGTCTCTAAAATCCTATCTAATTCCGAACATTAGATTATGTGTAGATTCATCTAAATCAGCGTACCAAGCGGTTTTCACGTGAAAGCGTTACTAACGATCAAACAAACAACTTTCGAAATTTCTTACATACTACAAAAAAAATAATTTCATCTCCATATCAAGTTAGAGCAGGACTCAGGAGTCCCGGACCAAGAATATTAATGAGTTGTACTGTAATTAACCGACTGCGAAAAAAAGGAGGTTCTCAATTCGTCGGAATCTTTTTTCCATGTATGTTCCCTGTTTTCTCGATGGCGCCTAAGCGTCAGTTCACACCGAGACGCGACGCGAAGCGACGTTACGCAACGATACTTCAGTATCTTTTCTTGTAGTAAACAAAGTCAGATTTTGAACGACGTGCGCGGCGTCGAGCTGCGTTGCGAAAGGTGTATCTTTTGTTTTTTAAAATAGAGTTACATTTTGAATAACTCTATTGAAAAGTGCATGTAGCGTCACGTCTCGGTTTGAGCTGACCGTAAATCGATTTGAAAAAATCATCTTTTGTTTTAAATGGATACTTCACAGTAATCTCATGGTAATCGGCTGGCTAAGGATCTGATAACGGGATCATGGAGTAATCGGGGGAACTCCTCAATAAATGTTTGCAAACCATCCGTGATTAGGTAGGTACACTATCACCTATGCATTGTTTATTCAAACACAAAAAACAACAAAACGCCTGTCCACTCAGAATAGTCAAAAGTGACTTTATTTCTTATTTTCTTGACTTTTTTACCACCGAGTTACGAAAGAAAAGTTTTTTTTTTTTTTAAATTTTTTGTACTTTCTCTTGAAGTTAGTTTTATTATTTCCGACAAGTTTTTTTAAATAATGGTACAAAATCAAAGTCGAATCCCATCATGCGAATACGTAATAATCGGTATATGAAAGAGTGGGATTTATTAATATCAAATCGCACAGTTCCGGTACTCATTATATTTCGTCAGAAAAAATAATTAACCGTAACGTCATTCTATTGTTTGGTTTTTCTTACCTGTACATGACACACGTTGTTTTTAATAGACTGCATGTTCTATGACTGTCTATTTGCCATTAAAAATTTTCTCCCGTCTCATGCGTTTACAAACAATTTTTTTCTCTTTCTCTCTCTCATTTATCTTTTACTGGGTACTTTTACAGGCGTAAGAGACACTCGTACTGCCTGAAATCTACGATGTTAATTCAACAGCTCTTTAGGTTCCATAATCACCTGATAAGGCAATCCCGCGATCCCAAACCCAGTCCCACGACCCTGGGCGTGGCGGCAGATCTTAGAAGTCTTTGGAAGTTAACTTAGCAGCAGTGTGCAGTCTTAGCGTGGATAACTTGAATTAACGTCACAAGTTATCAAATGAGATTGGGTTTCTTTTTTAATCAAAGATAAACATCAGAATCTCCGATGGAATGCAGTATTGCAGCTTACGGTAGAACGACATGTTTTTTGTGTCTAGCTATTATCAAACAGGTAAAGCGAATGTGATACGAAGCGTTCTTATTGTAATGTATGGAATGGTTTGAAACCAGTCACATAAAAAAGCGAAAGCGATCCGATAGTCTATGTGACTGGCTTCAAACAATTCCATACATTACAAACAACAACGCCTCGCTTCGCGTTCGCCGCGCCTGTCTGTTTGACAATAGCTTTAGAGATAATACCAAAATGACGATGAGGAAAATGGATGCCCATG
The DNA here is from genome assembly GCA_036375495.1 of Agrotis segetum. Classification (NCBI taxonomy): domain Eukaryota; kingdom Metazoa; phylum Arthropoda; class Insecta; order Lepidoptera; family Noctuidae; genus Agrotis; species Agrotis segetum. The sequence continues at coordinate 237,794 of JAQSVV010000712.1, read as the reverse complement.
CGCAGGGTAGATATGTCAGATGGACATAAGGTACGCGTCACACTTGTACTGGGGTTGGGGACCCGGGTTTTTTTAGAAACCGAACTACTTCAACAGTTTTTTCTAAGACAAAAAATAAAGTCGCTAGATCCGTGCGTCTGGACTTTACGCTGATTAAGTAAGTACATAGAAGATGATGCAAGTATTACCTACATACGATGACATTGAAGAGATCAGCTTTAATTAGATTTAAAGGATGCATTTTGATGATGAGTCCCGAGTAGGGCATGAACGAAGCACCGATGAGGGGGTCTATTCTCTAAGTCCCTACGAACGAAACTCGTTTTTTTAAGTGACTAGTTTTAGTTTTGTTTTACACATCGGGAGTCGGGACAACTGACTAAGTTGTCACCAATTTTTAGGGTTCCGTAGTCAACAAGGAACCCTTATAGTTTCGCCATGTCCGTCCGTCCGTCTGTCCGCAGTTTAGCTCAGAGACGCACAGTACTAGAGAGCTGTAATTTGGTGTGAATATACGGATTTGTTGTGCCGAAAAAGTGGTAAAATAAAATCTCGTAAAATATTTTTTTTTAGGGTACCTCCTGTACTTACACGTAAAGTGAGGTTTTTTTTTTTTCTCGCGTACCCCTTAGTGTGGGGTATCATTAAATAGGCCTTTAAAAATAATGATAGTTTCCATTAACAATTTTGTGATAAAAAAATTCGTTTGTGAAATATTAAGCTTTAAAGTCTCAGATCAAAGAAATAGGCAGATAGAGCGCTCAGAACACGCGTGTGTTCCACCAAAGTTAATACAAAATCAAAATCTAGTACAAAGTCGCGACAGTACCAAGCTACGCGTCGTACAAAGCTGCGCGTCGTTGTTGTTGTTTGCCAAAATATGCCGTCACGTGTCTTTAACCATTGTAAAAGTTGTTCTCAAAAACAAAGAAAACATTATGGAATGTAATTCGATTTGATTTTGTACTAACTTAGGTGGTTCTTATGTATTTTCCCTGATTTCTCAAAGACTCCTGGACCGATTTTGAAAATTCTTCTTTTTAAAATTACATTCAGCGAATCAGTTTAGTTAGGTAATTCGCATAAGTATTTTGATGGGCAACTACGGAACCCTACACTGTGCGTGGCCCGACACGCACTTGGCCGGTTTTTGTTTCTTCCACTAACTAATCTTATTTCCACTGGATTTTCAAAATAAGGAGTAGCCCAAAACTACTTGGTTCTTAGATAGTATAGTAGTACCCCAGGCCTCGGACGACCTACGTACGAGAAACTGACAACTCACGGAAAAGGCACGGGTTCAAAATAAAACTAAAATTTTTATACGCCAAGCTACACCGTGTTGAGGCGTTCATGTTCAGAGTCCAGGATGCGGACAGTAAAGCATGAACTCCTTATTATATCATATAATATTATGTTCCACAAGTTTTTAATCCTTGTCTCGTCCGCGGTTTAGTTTGAGCCAGCAACGATCTAGAAAAAAATGTCCCTAAAACAGAATATTTACCAGAGTTTCTAAAAAACGGTCAATGTTCAACAAGGAGCTCTTACAAATAAACGTAGATAGTTTCCCGTTTCAGGATCTTAAGTGATTTAAAAACATTACAGCCATGATTTCCTGCTAACCTTTGATAACTTTCTAATCATTTTCGACAGGCTCAAAGTACCAATCCGGATTACTGGCCGTAAAGTTTGTCGAACAGATAATGCCTCTGCGTTACCTTGATTTGCGTTGATAACATCCGTCAACCAGTCGAGTCTCCGGCTAGCTGCGCGGGCGCGCGGTGCTGTTCACATAATTGTTGATATTTTTTGCTGACGCTACTTAGAATGCCCAGTGGTCGGTTGCCGAGACAACAGTGTTCAGTTTGCGTCCGGATCTGCTGCGGTGTGCATATATATTATGCTGCAGGCTGCGCGGGCGCCAGTTAAAACGTTACTGACGCGAGAGACAATTCAGTGATCGATATTACGATAGACTTTTTGTAATCTTTTTTTTGTCGGTACCATGGCGCAGCATAACGGCCATGCTGTTTGCCCCTTCAGTGGTGAAAGTGTTCAATTGAACGGGGATGAGAAAACAGTGAAGCCAGGACTTCGGATCAAAGTTCCTCAACCGATTGAATTGGAGAATCATGTCATAGAAGGATATGAGAACTTTGACACTCTACATTCGCATTCCGACGAGGTGTCGAGCAGCTTTGTAAGTTTTTATATATTTTTTCTGGAGATTCTTATTTTATAAATACCGAGCTTTTGATTGGTTTTATTTATTTGTACTACGCAAGTGTTGTTTAACTTGTTACCCGAGCATAAAAGTTATGAAAAAATATTTAACGTAATCTCTGAATTAAAATGTCCACGTCTCGTGAAAGAAATAATGTCTACTACCTTTATTCTGTTTTGGCTATTCTTTACTATTTTTTTTTATGAAATGATTTACATCCGAAATTAATATAAAAACTTAAATAAATAACATTAATATAATTTAAAGTTGGTTAAACTTTTGTCAAAACTTTTTTTTCGACTGTAAACTTAATTAAACAAGTTTAATTAATTGAAATTCACATTTATTATCTATAAAAACATGCATTCAATCTTTGTAAAATTTATGTGTTTAAAACAATGGGATTGATTAAATTTTAATAGTCAGCAAATGTTTAACTTCAAAACAAAGTTGATAAAATTAGCATGAATACATGAATTTGTTCAATCAAATTTGCACAGTGGTGTTAATTTGCTACATCCTTAAATGTTTTAAACATACATCACAAAATAAATGATAACATAATATTGAATCGTACAGTAATGAGAGGAAAAAGAAGCGTAGTTTTTAGATAGTAGTTCTACAAAAAAGTATCGAACGACCCAAAACATTTACCAAATTATTAGAAACCATATTATAATATCTACATCTATCTAATATCTTTAAACGAGCAATTCTTTTATATTTATTTATATATAATCAGGATCTCGGAAACAGCTACAAGGATTTTCATGAAAGTTACAGATTAGGGGTTTTTCGGCTCTAAGAATCCATTTAAAGGTCCCAGATTGGAAAAAAGCTCGGTTGCCAAGATATAGACATTTTAAAACCGAGCGAAGCTCGGTCAACCAGATATTCAGTCATAATAAGAAAAACATTGCATAATAATTTTGGGCCTAAGATTTTAGTACATGGTAATAACTGATTCTACTAGAACACATAGTGGTAAGAAGTAACACTCAAATACAAACTGTCTTGTGGATTCCACGATATTACAAGTATCTGCCTCTCTGCCTCTATCCAGCAAGACCATTTGTCACGCTGTAGGTGACAAATGGTCTAATTCAAATAGGATCTGCTTATTATTACTTATAGGAATTACCTATTAGCCCGCCATATTAGTTCATTATTAGTAGAATGATGATCAAAAAACTTACGATGATACGATAAAATTGATTCATGAACGTTCTTGCGAATATTCAAATCAAAATCAGAAAAACAAACGAGTGTTTTAGCGAGCATTCTAACAAGCGTCCTAGCGAACTTTATGGCGAGCATTCTGGCGATATTTTTACCGAAACGACTGTCAGGTCTGACAACTTCGTGAAGAAAAAGTTTCGATGACCAACGACTAGAGCGTTCGCTAAAACGTTCGTGAAAATGATTGAAGCGATATTTGGCTCTATTCGTTGGTTTTTCGACAAAATGAAAAACGGCGAATGCTCGATGTTCTGTTATAAGTGCATGCTCCTGACCTGTACCCTTAGCACGAATTTTCACTCTTTTACTTTACAGCGTCTTTCCGGTATTACAGCGTTTTTTGTATGGAAAAATGAAACAGTGCCTCTCGTGTGCGGAGACGGAACTAATTTTTTCCTTGAAAATTGTCAATTTGAAATTGTCAAAGTTCCAGTTTACTTTACGTCTCAAATACTAAAAACTCGTGCTAACGGTACTGTCTATCAGCACCTTTAGATATTCACTTCTTCATAACAGATTGGTAAAGATAAGCGACTTTGTCTTTAATCACGTAGGTAAATCTTATCTCATAAACTGCGTGTTAAGTATATTTACATTTTTCTAGATTCATTACTTAATACGCAGAGGAGAATAATTCTATTTTTGTCTATTAAACATGTTTGATTAAAAAACTCAAGTGGACAGCCTGTATTCTGTTTGTTTGAAACACTTTTGATAATGTCAAATATTTTAAAAAATAAAACGTACGACAAAAACATATTACATTGCAAAATAAGTATATAAGGGGTTATATAGTTTAATGTAAAAACAGTTTGTATTGATCTCTGAAAAATATAATTATAATTCATTTCCTATTCATTTCATTTCCTTATTTTGACATTGTGTTTGTATTTGTGTGTCTGTGTTAAGTATGCCTGTAGTTGTAGTTTAAACTGTTGTGCATGCCTTAGTTAAGGTAGAAAGTATAAGGATCACCTGTTACTTAACATCGCAATATTGTACATACTTTCTGTGCAAATAAACCATTATTATTATTAATTATTATTCCTTAAAATCCTTACTATTATAAATACGAAAGTTTGATCGTTTGGATGTATGAATGGATGGATGTGTGTTATTCAACAACGTTAGATTAACTAAACGGATTTCTATGAAATTTAGTACAGTTTGAATATAGATAATTTTCTCTTGGACAATAAACTAGTAAATAATAAAACTTATTTACTTAAGTACTAAAAATAATAAACGTTACCCGGAACTTCAGAAATCAATGGAACGTATACCAAGAGAAACACAAATAATAATTATTTGCTCTTGACCTTTAACGTTGAAATACTAGATTTTCTTATTATTTTGAAATCAAATAAAATAATAAAATAAAAATCGAGACAAACTTATTAATTTTGCAATGCTTAGGAAACTTCCGTATGTCAAAGGTTGGGTTTTTAATCTTTTATTCGCGGAATAGAGACAAGATATACGAAAAAAGTTTGATGAAGCCATTTTGTGGCAACATAAATGCTTTCCTAACAAATGCACTCTCTTAGTTAAACAGTAATGTCATAACAATATTAAGAAAAAATATTTTTAAAACATTTTTTTCTCATACCTACTTAATTATGGTCGCAATATGCAGTTACTTGCCCTGTTAATTTTAAAGTATCCTTTTGCTCCATTGTACGCCATGTTTTCGTAATTTTTCGTGTTCCACAACTATTACACAACGCCATCTAGTCCCAAGCTAAGCAGAGCTTGTGTCATGGAACCGGATGTTATGGCATCCAGACACAGAACAACTGATCGTGCTCATCACACAAACATTTGTCCTGGGTGGGAATCGAACCCACGGCCTCCGGCATAGCAGTCAGGTTCACTAACCACCACCACTAACAGGCCAGTCAAAGGTATATAAAACGTAAACAAACAAGTAATGAAGGACTATAAAAACTTGACAATTACATAACAATATAAATATAGAAGTCAGCTGTAAGGAAAACATAGTAATATATTGTGGTTTTTGTTATGCACATAAATAATTAACAGACAAATATTTGGCATACCTTTTGACCAAATGTCCGCCGTAATTATTTGTATAGAACTGACTGGTATAGCATAAAAAAAACTTTAAGACATAATAAATTGGTGATGATCTAAGATGACCATAGTCGGTAATTTGTTTAGTTAAAATAAACAGAATGGAATACAAATAACCTTAGTTTAAGAATTAAGATTACTGGATAGAGTAATGATTTGGAAATCAAAAATAAACATTATAGATACTTACTCGTACTTAAACTTTCCATCAGAATATTTTTTCAAAGTTTAAAGTATCTTTTTATTGAGTTAACGTGAACTTGTTGCTCACGGTCGCGGGACTAACGTATTACCTTGACTCCGGAACGTAAAGGGCTATTGAAGGACACCGTGGACTTTAGTCTGACAGTCCCTCCTGCCCTGCCCTGAGTTCGAGGACACATTTCATGATGCTCACGCGCAATATCTTAGAAGTCAAAATTACGATAGCACATTCAATTGCATTTTAAAAAGGATTAGCGTAGTTACAGCATTCTTTTGTTGGATTTTGTATTTGTTTTCAGTTTTACATTAAAATGCGTAAAACGACAAATATTAAAATAATAATCAATGAAACACAATGAAAGTCAATGCTTTGTATGACGTCAAAGGTACAGAATTAATAATTATGAATGTATTTTTCACTTCATTTATTTCATTAGGCCCCAGTATGTATAGCGTATCAAACACTTGCAATATATTTTTAGCTCATTGTAATCAATTTGGGAAATGAGTTGATAAACGCATCCCACAGACGGAATTACATAATAATAACTTATCCAACTGAATTTTGGTACACATGTAAGTTTATGTAATAGTCAATAATTATGTTTTGTTATGTTATGTAATTTTATGTTATTTTCTCTCTTTTTTTAAACTTACCAATAAAGATTTTATAGGAAGATAAATTGTTTATATTTTAAAATGGTATTAAAAGTTTAGTATTAAATTATTAATGGTGGTAAAAATGTAGAACAGGGTCCGTAACTCCGTAGTAACAGTGTTCAGGGATATTATTATTACACAGACAAAAATACTAGTTTCAAATACCAGCTTTATAAATACCAAATATCCATAGCGCTCACAGTGTGTTTTTATTATGATCAAAACTTAAAATCAAAAGTGATCCAACTAGTTTTCAACTTGAATCGAATTGAGGTATTTTAATTAGTGAATCATGAATTAATTAACTGCGATAAAATATTTAGTATTACATAGTTACGTAAATATTATATTGTGTCTTGAAACATTGCATGTCATGTTTAGGGTTCCGTATCTCAAAACAAAACCTTAAAGCTATTGTCAAACAGACAGGCGAAGTTAATGCGATCCGAAGGGTTTTTATTTGTAATGTATGGAATTGTTTGAATCCAGTCACATAGAAAAGCGAAAGCGATCCGATAGTCTATGTGACTGGCTTCAAACAATTCCATGCATTACAAACAAAAACGCCTCGCTTCGCGTTCGCCACGCCTGTCGGTTTGACAGTAGCTTATAGGATTACGTTGTCCTTCTGTCAAGTCTTTTTTCTATCTTTCTAAATAGATACTAATACTGCTGCCTACTTCATCCCACTACTGGGCAAAGGCCTCTTTGACCTCCAGTTTTCCAAAAAAGGTTTTTTATTAAAATCAAAAATATTTAATTGGTGATTTATTCTGCAGAGTGGAGGGAAATCTTTGCCCATGACTGGAACCAAGCAGGTTAACAAAAAGATAGAACATGAACCTTTTACTGTTGCAATAAAGTTGGAAATCGTTTAAAATAATTAAACAGATTGGGTTAAATTGATTTGCCGTCTGTACCAACGTTGTGATGATTAGTCTACGTTTCGTTAAACAGTTGTTATTTCGGTCACAACACAAACGGTTCGTACACATTCTTGTATGATTTGTTTAGAAACTCAAACGTTTAATTTACCTACAGCATTCTTACAATGTTTTCGAATCAATCAATAAAACTGTTGTAATATGTACTGAAACTTAAAGGTAAAAAAATTAAAAGTTGTTAAGAAAAAACTTAATGTTTTTTTTATTTTTGACGTTTTAGTTTTTTTTCAACTGAAATTTTCGAATAATCGGCGCCGGTGTCTTTGAAAATTCTCTATGTAAGTCCTAAGCAATAACGTATCCATGCGGGCAACGTTACAGGACATCCATTATTTTTATTTTTAAACGACTTTTAGTTCTACACCAAACCTGAGATAATAGCGGACGAACATAAATGTATACATACAACATATGGCTCGAACTGAGAACCTCCTTTTTTAAGTTGGTTAAAAATAAAAGAAAATTTTGCTGTGTTTGTGTTCACAAACATTCAAACTTACATGCACAAACAGCTATAACAACATTTTATAGGTCAGCCAAATAATTATTTATTAAATATTTATTTTTATTTGTAATTTTTTATACGTTTTATTATTTAAATTGAGCGGAGATGATCAGCTTGGCGCAATATTTTAGCTGATGCTCTGCGTTCCACGGATTCGATTCCTGTCTGGACAAAACAAATCCATCGATTGCCTTCGAATCTAAATTCTTTCCCCTATCTGGTAGAAAAAACCCAGGGCAGATCGAGAGGAACCGTCAGACTTGTACTGACTAAAATCCACGGTGTCCTTCAATAGCCCTTTACGTTACTATGCAGCCTAGCATGCAGACACTAGACCAATAAATCAGTAAATGACAAGAAACGTCAACAGTTTTTTTTTTTTGCAATCGTTTTGAAACTTTAACGAAGCTTCGTGATTCAATCTTTTGCCACGTTAAAGTTGGCAATCGTCGATTTCCCTCGCAACGGACGTGCAGTGGCTTTGAAATTCAGGCAGTGAATGAATGCAAAACGAAATAGAATGCTCTTCGAACTCTTGGGAAAGTAACAGGTGACAGAATTTTTAAAGGACATACGCTTGTGGTCTGTTCTGCTGTAGTTTTATTCTTTGTTTTCTGAATTGTAATGTTTTGTTGTGACCTCTGTTATAATTATTGAAATGGAAAGATAAATCACGAATATAAATGTTTCGGTGTCATACCTAATACAAAGACTTTTTTATTACCTATATCCTGTGTATGTTTTATGTGTAGATAAATATCTTCTTCTAATATAAAAATCAATAGCTGTTCGTTAGTCTCGCTAAAACTCGAAAACGGCTGGACTGATTTGGCTGATTTTGGTTTTGAATTATTTTTGTGAGTCTAATAAGGAAGGTTTATAAGGTGGTTTTGAGGCAGAACAAGTTTCCCGGGTGAGTGGTAATAAATGAACGTTGCACCACTCAATAATTTCCAGAACATTTAAACTCACATACAAAAACCCAGAAAAACTAATTGTGGATCATACTAATAATTGATCCATGCGGGAATCAAACCTGCTAAACGCAATGCACTTCCATATCCATTGCGCCAAACTATGCTGTCAACGACATTAAAAGCCTTAACTTTCTAAAACAATACCATAAGTATTCAAGTATCAAACTAAGGGCCAGTTGCTTAATTTATTGATAAATCCCATAGGTACATTTTCTAACAAATGATTTAAATAAATAAGTTAAACAACGCTACCTAAATGTTGAAAACATAGAAATAAACCCTGGTATATTTAGATCCCCAGCGTACGGAAAAAATAACAGTAGTGAGTAAGACAACAAACAACACATCGGAAAGTCACAATAGATTTACGACGTACAGCGAAAACCGCATAAGTAATAAACGCATCCGTTTCTGGGGGACTACTACGTAACCACGAAAACCCTAGTTTCGGCTGAAGTGACGGTGTTTCCTACTATAATATATTACTTACGAAGATACGGTGAGTCAATGCACAGACTAATAATTTGTGTCATCATGGTTGGACAGTTGTTCCTTCTCCCGATTTGCGGTCAGTAGTATTTACTTTACTTACATTTATAGGAGTACATTCACTCAAAGTTTCGAGTAATTTCCGCAACTGCCCATTTTTTCGTTGACAGACTAAATGAGTAGACCCCGAGTTCCCCACCTCTCGGGGCGCTCAACCCTCGGGCGGTTCGCGATAAAACCGTAATCGTACACGACTGAAATGAGTAACCTCTGATCGTAATTTCTTTGAGATTCAATGTACGATTTTTACGATTTTCGGGTTAATTTTTGTGCTGCTTCCGTTGTATTCTTGCCTTTATTTTTTCTTATCGTGTAATGAATATCTTTATGAATGTATTTTATGATTAAAGGTTGTTTTTTTCTACTATTAAACCTCATGAATAAAATTACCCTTTATCATTACTTCACAGAATTTGATCCTTATTAAAAATAGAGCGTGTTTTTTTTCTAAAATTAACACTTTCGATTCCCTGGTCAGTATGATTTTTCAAAATCCAATAATACACATTTAGTTTTCATCAAAATTGGCATCGAGATTCCTTTGCGCATTTTCTGATAATCTTCGTAGTTTCGTATTTGGCCATCCAGGCCCAGTTAAAAAAATAATAAGTACACTCAGCTCTTCTTACACAAGGCGTCACAAGACGCCTATACCTTACGACTTCTCAGAGGGCCAAAGCCTGCCGGGGTCGCGGGACTTATTCCATCACCGTGACCCCGGAACATAAAGGGCTATTGAAGGACACCGTGGATCTTAGTCAATACAAGTCTGACAGTAGGGGGTCGGAGGACTCATTTGATGATTTTACCAGGTTAAAAAAAAAAACCTTACGACTTTGGCATCCATTGACACGTGCCTTTATCATAGAGGTCTATGGATACCAAAGTTGTAAGGTATCAATCAGAGACCACGCTTTGTGTACAAAGGGGCTAAGACGTCACTAAAAAAAAACACTACGTAACAGCCAACGATTAGCGGGACAACACACGGCGCTATTTTCTCAGCAAGTTACTGTCTGCATACAAATCGTTTTTGTAGATCTTATCTTATGCTTTTAGCAACTAGATACACTTTCCCTCCAAGAATGGGCTTTAAATAATACGACCAATCAAAAGCTCTAGACCGATTAAATTGATTATTTGATCGTTATAGAATTAAGCCCATAATATCTTTGATCTTATGAACCAATTAAACGTTTAACAAACCAATAAGATTATCTGCAGCTTAAACTGGTTCTGTCTGCGTCTCTGTGATCGGGTTTTGATGTTAGAAACTTAAGTGACATTATCTTTCGTATCATTTATTTGTACTAAATTGATTAAGGAGGTATACAACGTGTAACGTTAATAGCGCAAAACCTCTCCTGGTGTAACTCAGCCCATGTTACTGAACAATGTTTGTTTCAAGACTTTTTGAAATTCTCAAAATAATATTTTGCTCTTTCATACAAAATAAGAAATTGATCGGGCCCATCAGTATGAAAAATCTTTTTTTTTTCATTTGCAAAAGTCTTAGAATAAACATTGTTCAGTAACATGGGCTGAGTTACCTCACGAGACGTTGTATAGAGTAATTGGATAATTGTGATATATTATTTTATGTAACTAGCTGATCCCCTTGATTTCACCTCCGTATAAGTATATACCCTAAAGCCTTCCAGGTTAAAAATGTTATTCAACATATAATTTTTTTATTTTCAACCAGTAGTTCCTGAGTAAGCTCTCACTTATAAAAGGTGTAATATTTGAAAATCTCCAAAATCTTATTAACCTATGTGAGAGCTGATGGAACAAAATGTTTTGATAATTTTTACATTTAAAATTATACTAATTGTTACTACCGCAATTCGTATTTTGATAAAGTAACAACATGTCACTGGCCTGCAAATTGCAAAAAAACGTAAAAAATTGAATTTCGCCTGTCCAGTACTAAAGTTTCTCATAAATAACTATGACGGATAAAATAGCCAGCCAGCGGCTATTTACCCAAGTCATTACATTACCATGTGTTGGTTATTGCTACCTACCTACATCTCATTACTTAAACATACATTATGTCTGCCTACGCTGTGATCAGCACGTCGTCTCATGATGTAAAGCAATTGTAAATATCACTTATGAACCTTACGATCTATCGTTCAGATAAAACACAAAATAATACTGGCTTTATGGATTTTGACCCTTGGCCTACATAATATTTATGAGAAGTTCACGGCTAAATAATAGAACCGTTATTTTTTAATAAAATTCAGTCGATGTCCAAGGTTATACCGTTCTTGTCAAGGTTGGGAAGCGGATGGGTGGCTTTCAATGCCGAGTTTCTTCTGTGCCTCGGAAAGCACGTTAATCGTTGGGCCTGGCCGTCATACAAGATGGTCGCACATTTAGCTGCGTACGCGCCGGCGCGTGCCGTTCAACATTCGCTACAATCAGCGATCAGCTTTAAAAATCTTTGTCCTGCGTAGTTGACAGTCGTAACTGGTACGCCCACACTAGCAATCTTTTGCATTTTTTTAACCTGCTCCGTCTCACTCTTGCAAAGGTCTCCTCTCCTTCCACTGCTTGAGTATGCGTCCTCTAGCGGAACTTTTTAGTTTTGGCGAAACCTATAATAAAGGACGTGAGGACGTCCTATTCGCCCTATTGCAGACCCCTTGCAGAGCCAGCCCGCGAGCTGAGCTTTAGTTACAAAAAAATAGCCCGTAAATAATTATTCATTGAGATCCAGCGTGTCCCTTGCTGCCCCCACCCAGGGACGCCCTAAGCCGAAGCCCGTACCCCAAACGGGGTGCTCTTAGCGTGTGGTAGCTTAGTTTGTAACTAAGTTTGTTGCCCTGCCTGGAGGCCTTAAATTCTTAAGGTATCCACAGAAAAGTCCGGTTGAGCAGTACACAACCTAATAGAGGTTGATCTGCGAGATGACATACACAAAAAAAAAGAAAGAAAAAATTAATAAACGTCCCTCCGTCTTCTTCGTGACCAATGGTTAGGACAAAAATAATGTAAACTATATTGTTATTAGCTCATAAAATGTGCAAGTTGAAGTGGCAATGGGCAGGCCACATCGCTCGTAGAACTGACAACCGATGGGGAAGAAAAGTTCTCGAGTGGCGACCACGGACCGGAAAACGCAGGGTAGGCAGGCCTCCCACTAGGTGGACCGACGACATCGTGAGGGTCGCGGGCAGCCGATGGATGCAAGTGGCGAATTGTCGTTCGGCGTGGCGGTCTAAGGGGGAGGCCTATGTTCAGCAGTGGACGTCCTCCGGCTGTTGATGATGATGATGATGATGATATTGTTATTGATTTATTATGGTTATTTGTTATGGTTTATTAAAAATTATATAAATCTCTATTATTTTTATGTCAACAAATATTTATGAATGGTTGACTTAAAAAAAGAACATTGAATCCACTTTATAGACTGCTACTGTTCCCGAAAACTCAAAATAATTTTTAACTTTTAATTTTATATCAAGTAACACACAATCTTAGGATATTTTTCATCCCATGCCCAGTACTCTCTTGTGGGATAAGATCTGACCTTTACACGGGCGGAGCGTCACACATACTGATGATAATGTTGATAAAACTACCGACAATTTACATTATGACGTATATACGTGCTATTAAAACAAAACAGGTTCTCGTAATACGATCTTATATCCTTATTAAACCTTCGTTTATCGGTCGACAGATAAGACAAGTACATCGATACTTTGAGATTTTAATGAGTACGAGTTCAAAGGAGCGCTTCTCGTTAGCATACGTCAGGTACAATACATAGACATTCCTTTTATGTGACATTGTGTATAAAGTAATGAACTTCGCCAAAAGAGTTTCAATTACTTGAACAATATCAAAGTTGGTAAAAGAAAAAAAAAATAATGACTGAATTTGATAACTCTTGTAATTTTTTTCGTGTTTTTTTAAATTATGATTTTGTGGCTTTTACCTTGCTTCGCCCTCATGGATGTTTTAGTTATTCCACGTGAAATTACTATTGGGATAAAAGTTAATCTATGTGCTTAAAATCTGTGTTATGTCAATTTTTTGTGTGATAAAATTATGAAATAACTTAAAGTCAATAAAAATAAATATTACATATAGCAAGTAACGTCTTATGTTTTAAATTGGTGATGCATCCGATACCGATACCGATATATCGGCGATACTTTGGGTTAGCCGATATATCGGTCTCGAGGTTATTTTCATAACAGATTCAACGATACTTTTTAAAGTAATTTTAAAAAATCCAGTTGAATAAGTAGTACAACAAATTCTGTGTCAGTATCAAATAATACACATACACAAAATACACATCGAGACAGTTTTTCATAATAGACAGCGCTGATAAAAATCTTCGTTACCAAACTAATTATCATTTGAAAGTCATTTAAGAAACAATCATGTATTACACCAGGCTTGTTCCGTATTGTTTGTAAAACAATAGACAATACTCAACGGATGAATTCTGTTCTCGATTAAGTTTTAATTGGTTAAAAGTTCGCGGTCAACAAAGGTATTGTCACAGAGTAAATAATACAGTAGCGCAGCTCTGTACAATAAAAGTAAAAAAAAAGTAAAAGCGTTTATTGATCCAAAAAAAATACATTCATTTGAATTGTAAGGGTAAGTGGCACCTTAAAATGTATTGCCATGAAAATACTGATATTGATTCCCGAACCACCCGAACTAAGCTTAGCTTGTCTTTTGGATATGGCTATGAATAAATATTTTCACATTAATTGTATATTATAAAGCTATTCATTGACAAAAACGATTCTGGTTATTTGTCTAACGGCACTCCTTATTAAATAGTACTGTCACAAAAAGGCAAAATGTTTAATAGACAAACATTTCATAAAGCGCCAACTTGCAAATATTTTTTTACATTTTACAGTGGCCTACTGGTCAAAATGTACTAAATTGTTTAAAAATTACTTTTATTGGTAGAATCTCAGATTAAAGAAATAGGCAGATAGAACGCTCTGAACACGCGAGAGGGTCCACCAAAGTTAATACAAAATCAAATCGAATTACATTCCATAATGTTTTCTTTGTTTTTCAGAACAACTTTTACGATGGTTAAAGACACGTGAATTTTGATGTTGTATTAACTTTGCTGGAACCACTCGCGTGTTCTGAGCGCTCTATCTGCCTATTTCTTTGATCTGAGAGTAGAATATAAAGATAGAATTGGTCATGCTACGTGTGCAGGGCAGAAGAGTCTACTCCTCTGTGCTCTAATTATACAAAGAATAGCTATCCCAAATGTTGATTTGAGTTCATCCCCTCGAGCGGTTTTACCTTTTGTATAGAGTCATCTTTCTGTAATATAATATACTATGGCATTGTAATACCAAAGTACCGCAGTACCTTAAGGTGGATCACCTTGAAAATGGAATAATAACATAGTGTCGTTCTGCCAAGGACTTGTTTTTGGGTAAAACCGTTGTATTGTGTTATGATTTATGAATTATGTTTTAAATAATTTTCCATGCATACACACCTTTAAAATTATTTTTATGCAATCAAAGTATTAATCTAAAAATACAAAAGCATTTACATAATATTGTAATACCTATTTGTAAGATATCGACTGTGCACTAATTTGGTATTTAGTATTAGCTACAATGTTCTTATTTCCTTTGGTATACAGTATCTTATTGGTTTTCGGTAGAAATTGCTAAGTATGTCATACTGTGAAGCTATAAGTTTTAAAGCTAAATGAGGTAAAATAACTATTTGTTTATTGTTGTGAAAGAAATTGGGTAGAATTCAACAATTATGGGCATATACGTAACACAGGAGACAGCGGGAAAACACTAAACGGACTAAAAAATATTATTTTATTACCTATCAATATTGTAACTCCTTCAATAAGTATTTACGGCTTAGAATAACATTTATTAGATTTTCATCTTTCCCAGAAAATTGAAGAACATTAATAATACCATTTTATTTATGTTACCAAAAACCTCCTTTCTTTTATAAAGCTGAAGCCTAGAACTACCTCTCATATCAAGTACCGTCAAGTTTAAGCTCTTAGTATCTAAAAACTTCAGCAACATTGCTAAGAACTACGTTAAAATTATATTGTATCCTAATCTTCTCTATTGCTTGAGCAATAGAGTAGAATATTCCATTTTACGTATTTCAAAATCAAAATTCGTATTGTGATGTTGCTAAGACAGCTTTTTAAAATAATAACACTGGTTCGAACGTCACTTAGATGCACCAAACACGTAAAATCCGCTCTACTAGACATAAACATTAAACACAATATCTAAGCATATTAACATATGGACTGACAACTAAAAACAAATAAAGTAGCACCTTTATCAAACTGCGTAGAACAAAACCATGCAACATAAGGCAGTGGTCCGACCGGTGGCGAGAAAACGAGTAACTATCGGCGATTTTCTCTCTCAAGAAACGCACAATGAATGTACATTCCGTGTAAACGAAAGGATGCATTATTAGTAGTTGCTCTCTGAATGTTCACACTGCCGGCGACAACTCGCTTTATTAGTTTTGTCGCTGAGCGACGAGCTTTCAAAAATGAACTCGCTCAGCGATACTCGTTCAGCGATGCTCGTTCGGCTTGCTTGATCATTTCTTTACAGAGGACTGTGCGACCGCGGGCGAGTGGCGCGAGTAAGGCCCGGCGACAAAACTATCGAAACTACACTGGCTTCCCGCTGATCGTCAACTTTTTTATAATTTGTAGTTCTACTCGTTACTCGTTCATCGTCGGCGGTCGGACCACTGCCTTAAGTCCCACAAGTAAAGGTAAGAACACACCGAGGGCGTGAGAACCAAGTCAAAGCGCGAAGTGTTAATTTTAAAACAAAGGGTCGTTGTGAACCAAACGTTGGCATAAAATAATGAACGAGTTTCCTGAACACCTTGTTAGGAACATCTTATTAATTTACTACTACTTGGAATTCATGTGTGAAGTGGTTTGTGTTGTGTCTCGACTCACACACCGTGTTGATAAGAGGAAAACGTGTGTTTTTTGAAGTGGTTTTTAATTAGCAAGCGATTTTTTGGGTGACATAATATAGGTATTATGTATCTTAATTAGTCTAGTCAACAAGGGATTTATCCTCAACTTTTTTAAGGAAATAATTCGAACTGGTAATCAAAAATTGTAAAAAAAAATTGCTTGCAAAAATTGAAGAAGTTACAGCTATAAATAAAAAATGGGGTGTTTATTTTAATTTTTTAAAACCTATCTCAAATAAAGCTTCAACTTTGGAAGCTCTACGGTTAATTAATATATTTTTTCCCATGGTTCGAAAACGAATGCTGAAGCCGGAATACCAGTCTCTAGGATACAGATTTTACATGAAGCGACTATACTTATGTACGACATATATATTACTAGCACTTCGCCCGCGACTTCGTCCGCGCTTACTTCGAACTCTGCTTCTGTGCATTTCTTCTCCGGCCACCCTGTTTATGGAATATTTTATAAAATCTAAATCAATACTTATGCAACTAAAATTCTATCGACCACCATACAACCCTTTATCAGTCGGCTTTCGCAAAATCCCATCTTAATTAGCATCTACGTCCTAAAGACATACCCAAGGGAAAATAAGAGACTCGTAGCACTTGTAGGACCGAAGTTTCATACAAACTATGAAGGTTTAAACGACCACTTTTTTTATCGTGGCAAAATCATCAAATGAGTCCTCCCGCCTAGGGCGAGACAGGAGGGACTGTCCAACTTGTACTGTCTAAAATCCACGGTGTTCCTTCAATAGCCCTTTATGTACCAAGGTCACGGTTACCAAGTGAGTCAGTCTCGCGATCTCGGCAGGCTCTGGCCCTCTTAGAGAGGCCCCGTCCGATTGCTGACAGGACAGCTCTTTGAGGCGCGCGTGGACCACAACTCGCCCTCGACCCGGGCATGGTCCATGATCAGACGGCGAGTCACCCATTACTCGCCGTCCGAATGCCCGCGCCTACGGTGGCCGGAGATCGTCTTGCTACGTCTCACGCGGTGCTTGGTTCATGAGGTGGACGCTGTCCTCTCCCTCACGTGTTCAGCCTCCTCCTTTGCAAGCTAGCTGCTTCGCAGAAGGAGGCGACCGCTTCCCATTCCGTCTCGCCCCGCAGCATGAGGACACGGCGGTGATCTGCCCAAGCGGGGCAATCCTGCACCTATGCTCCACCGTATCCTCCGGGCGATCCTCGCAGTGGTGACACCCAGGCGTTTCTTCCTTCCCCATACGACAACCTCCCGAAACATCCGTGCCCGGTGAGGACCTGCGTCAGACGGAATATGTGGACGCCGTGACGCCTGTCCAGCCACTCCTTAAAGAAGGGTCTTACCGCCACGATTGCGGCGTGCCTAAAGCTATAAACTACCCCTTCGGAAGAGAATTTCCCGTCAACATCCTGTCTTAAGAAGCACCTACGTGCCAAAAGAACCCTCCTGTGAACATTTAAAACTCCTAGTTCTTGCTTGTAGTTATGAAGATTCATACGAACCCCAGAAGCATCCCCTTTGGGGTCTAATTTCACCAATTTCAAAACCCCGTCTGAATGAGCATATTCTGTATCCTAAAAATAGCTCCTGCGCAAAATTTGAGACTCCCAGCGTTTGTCTTAAGGAAGTTTCATAGAAACTACCAACACCTAAAACAACCCTGTAGGACTTGATTTATCCAAAACTCATGGCAGTACTACGTCTTAAAAAAATCCCTATGGAGACTCCTACCTATCAATCAACGCCAAAAACAATCCCTTAGGTGTCGAATTTCGCACAACCCCATCTAAGTGAGTACCAAAGTTCTAAAAAACCAAATGCAAAACTTGGAATTCCTAGCACTTATAGTAACGAAAGTTTCATACAAACTATCAACACCAAAAACAACCCCTTAGGGGTGAATATTCGCAAAATCCTGTCCTAGTAATGAATTTCAAAAAACCCCGTCTAGGTAGTGCTTATGTCCTAAAAACAACCCCCATGCAAAATTAGAGATTCCTAGCACATGTAGTAACGAAACTTTCATAAAAACTATCAACACCTAAAATAACATATTATGGGGCGAATTTCGCGAAACCCCGTCTTAGGTAGCACGTACGTCCTAAAAAGAACCCGCATGCAAAATTTGAGACTTCTAGCACTTGTAGTAATGAAAGTTTCATACAAACTACCATCACCAAAAACAACCCCTGACGTAAGTAGCACTTACTTCCTAAGAAGAACCCCCATGCAAAATTTTAAACTTCTAGTACTTCTAATAACAAAGTTTCATACAAACTGATAACCCCAAAACCAACCCCTTAGGGGCGTAATATCGCAAAACCCCTTCTTGGTGAGCACCTACGTCTTTAAAAGAATCCCCGTGCAAAATTTGAGATTGCTATCTATCAACACCTAAAACAACCCCACAGGGGTTGAATTTCGAGAAACCCCGTCTAAGGTAGAGCGTACGTCCTAAAACAAACCCAATGCAAAATTTGAGTTTCCTAGCACTTGTGGTAACGAAAGTTTCATACAAACTACCATCACCAAAAACAACCCCTTAGGGACCGAATTTCGGACAACCCCTGTCGTAAGTAGCACTTACTTCCTAAAAAGAACCGGCATGCAAAAGTTTAAACTTCTAGTATTTGTAATAACAAAGTTTCATACAACCTATCAACCCCAAAAACAACCCCTTAGAGGTGAAATTTTTCAAAATCCTGTCTTAGTGAGCACCTACATCCTTAAAAGAAGCCCCATGCAAAATTTGAGACCTCTATCTATGAACACCTAAAACAACCCTTTAGGGGTTGAATTTCGAAAAACCCCGTTGAGGGTAGTGAGTACGTCTTAAAAACAATCCCTATGAAAAATTTTAGACTCCTAGCACGTGTAATAACGAAGTTTCAAACAAACTTTGAACATCAAAAACAACCCCTTAGGGGTCGAATTTCGAAAAACCCTTTTCTAAAGTAACATCTACGTCTTAAAAAGAACCCGCATGCATAATTTGAAACTCCTAGTACTTGTAGCAAAAAAGTTTCATACAAACTGTCAACCCCAAAAACAACCCCTTAGGGGCGTAATATCGCAAAATCCGTTCTTAGCGGGTACCTACGTCCTAAAAAGAACTCCTGTGCCAAATTTTGAACAATTAGCACTGGTAGTTTCCGAGCTTTCGTGTCCTATGAGTGAGTGACCTTTTGCTTTTATATATATAGATAACCTATATGACCTCCAAATCCGAGTTATGCAATAAAACTCTTGGCTTTGACCTTTGGATTCTCGTAACGACTATCAAATTGCTTGCATATTTTACTTTCTGAGGTACGGAGGTGCATCGATACTTAAACAAACGTTAGAAGCTCGAAAGTATGACAACAAGTCTTACCAAGGGATACTGTATTACCACTCAACTTGGTTGTGAAGGTCAGATAGGCGGTCTCTCTATACTATAAAGTAGGTTTTAATATTGAATTTATTATAACACTTTTATAGATGACTGTACCAGTTTTCGCTCAGTCGCGAGTTGACGACGCCAAAAATAGGTAAAAATCGGAATGTGCCAACTCGCGCGAGCGAGCGAGTTAATTGCTCGCGAGTTGACGAACAAGTCTGATATACTGATATTCAGCTGATTTCAGTTCGACTGGGAGCTGATCCTTACATATTTAGGAAACGCTAGGCAGATGATGACTATTCCGTTGTCCAAAGTAGCAAATATAAACACAATGATCAAACCAAACACAGATTCTATTTTTTCTTCCTCTTTAGATTTCTTATAACAGTGGCGTCATGTTTATATTGAAACCAGCTATTAGTTCCTAATTGATTGGTCATTGTAAGTCTTGTTTTGTAATGAAAATATAACTAGCTTCTAAACCACGCTACAACAGTCAATTAGGTGTACTAACCGCTATAATTAAGTATTTTACGATGCTTGTAATGTGTGAAAAATACGTATCTACTAAATGGAACGTTTTATCAGACATGATACGTAGAAAAATAGAATACTTATATTATGCACACTATAAAAATTACAGGTATTTAGAAATACATTCATAAGAACAGGATGACATAATGAGCGGTTCTATCACTGATATTTTTAAGACGAACCTTGGATGGATTTGAGAAAGAAGGAATACAACTGTAGGTATTTTGTAGTCTCAAATAGCTATCAGCAATCTAGCGGGGCCCCCATGGAGGGTCTGATATTTCCGGGGTCGTTGAATCGTCGAAACTGTGATTTTAGGACGTAAAAGCAATTAAAAGAATAAGGTGATTTTAGTCAGTATGAGTCTGAAAGTCCCTTCCACCCCACGCAGGGCGGGAGGGTTAATTTTATGATTTTACCACCTAAATATTAAATGTCGCTCCATATAAAATACTGATATCCAGCTGAATCTGGTTCGACTGGAAGCCGACCCCAATATAGTTGGGAAAAGGCTAGGCAGATGATGATGATGACCACCTAGCTATTAAAAGATACTCTTTGGTGTACAATTTGCCCATAAAATACTTACATACAAACATAATTATTACGTCCACCAGCACGGTGGACATACGATATTATAAAGGTCGCCGGAAGACGCTGGATGCAGGTCGCTTCCAACCGGTATATGTGGAAATCTAAAGGGGAGGCCTATGTTCAGCAGTGGACGTCCTACGGCTGAGATGATGATGATGATTATACAAACATAAATAAAATGCATAAGTACACTTTGACAAGACATAGATCATTGTGAGTGGACTGGTTCAATCAATAGTTTTCCTCTGCACGATATTGAATCGTGAGTGCCCTTTGATACGAATCTATGTCATTAGACAATACCTTTGACTAATGCTTGGTCTTATAGTATCAGTGTCAAGTGAACGGCAAAGATGACTGCCAGGTTTATTTAGAACTACTTAGTATTAGTACTCCACTTCCCTCGCATTTTCCTTATAATATTAGAAGTTTTTTTTAATATAATTATAATGGTATATCTTCCTATACGTAAACGATTATTTTTTAATTATATTAGAAAGTACAGCTGTTGCCAGCGGCTTCACCCGCTACAACTCGAAAGTTTTCCCACGGGAACATAAAATCGGGATAAAAACTATCCTATGTGTTAATCCAGGTTTATCCAAATTTTAGCCAAATCCGTTCAGTGGTTTTTGCGTGAAAGAATAACAAACAAACATACCTACATACACATACATACATCCTCACAAACTTTCGCATTTAAAATATTATTAGGATTCCCAAAGGTAATCTTTGCATTCAAAATTAATTTAGATTAAATAAATTATAGCCAATCCGTGTCTGACACTCTCTCCCGTTCCGCCCTGGGTGGACTCATTTGAAGAACTTACCACTTTAAAAAAAAACGCTAGCAAAATGCATTGCAATTGAACTCAGTGTAGACCAGTCTTTACAACTGCTACTAACATAATAATACGTACAATAATACATTCATGTAGTTTGCTATTATAACACATTTATAAGCATGTGAATATTATTTCAATGACTTTTGGCCAACAGTCGGTATCTTCAGGGTCATTACGTTTATCTAAATTAGGCAAAAAGTGGATGCAGTTGGTGTAATATGTAGCACAATAGATACTGATTGCATGGTTTTTGCTCGGTTCATTTACTAGAATTTGAGATGGTGTCTGCGATACAAAGAAACAGTTTTTAGTTTTTGACCATTTTTATCATGATTTAGAAGAGATATTAAAGTGATATTTTGTAATTGGGTGCATTCCTTGAAACGATGATACTAGACCTTGTTCGCAAGAATTTTAAACACGACAACATGGGGTGCCAAACTGACTGGTTTTGGAGATATCGAACTTTTCAGATTTTTCGAAAAATTTCTATCTCTCGCTCATTAGGTGCTTATTGATAAATTAACGACGGTCACCTATATATGTATATTTGAATTCAAACTTTTCTGGTAGAATATGAACGACTGAGTCTAGTGAATACAAGTTTGTTATGAAGCTAATCATTACTTGGGAAATTCATCGACATATTTAAAGTTCCTTTAAACTTCCATTGTCTTTTAAGACATTTTTATTTCTCAAAAGAAATATGATGACGCAAATTACAGCAACTCTCTTGTCTCATTACCTTTCTAAAGTGGTGCCTTAGAGTCGCTAGTGTTTGTGTTTGTCCCGTAAATTACATTCCCGTTCTGTGTTCATGTGAGTTTAAATTTTTGTAAACGCACCCAGGATACGTGAGAAAAACAAATCTGGCGTTAAAAAAAAACAACCTTTAATAAACCTAAGTTTAAGTCCTTAAAAATGCTCATAAAATCAATGCTACCATGATCTAAACTTAATGAAATTTTTATGGGACCAAATGGCAGTACAAATCGGATCAGAAACCTCGGAATAATCGGTGTAAATACATAAAAAAGCATACAGACAGAATTGACAACCTCCTTTTATTTGAAGTCGGTCAAAAAAATTGCAAAAGTCTCAGACAGAAAACTAATTAGTCAAGTTGTATAAATAGAACTTGACTTCAAGTCGTATCTATCTCAGTAGGCTCTAAGTACCGGAGCACCTGTTTCTTACAACTCTAAGATCCCTTTCATCCCGTGACCCCTGCCTAATTAATACATAGAATTAACCTAGTCTGAACACCGGGGGACAAAAGTTTACAGTTATGTATGCAAATACCTAAACTTAGGGGGCTGAAGATGTCAATTATGGAAAATTCAGGAGCTTCGTAACAAAGGAATGGGCTTTAGAAAAACAATTTGTGACATGTGTTTGAGAATTTCAAGCTCGCGTTTCTTGTCTGATGTTGGATATTTTGGGATGACGATGATGGGATAATCGATTTTCTCTTCAATGTTGATGATCAATGAAAAATGACTGTCTGAAGTACTTGTTCAGAAGGACGCAGGTACGAGTTCTGTAATGCTATTCGCTGGACTCAGCGTCGCGGTAACTTTGGAGCTACGGTTTGTCTTTTCTGGATTTTCATCTATAAACTCTAGAACAGTCGGTTACTTTTTTTTTGATGAAAATATTTTTTTTGAATGGTGATTTAATCATCCCTCAAAAAAGTTTGTAAATGGTGAAAGATAGTTAGGTCAAATAATTAATTAAAACCTCTTTGAAACAGCTAGCTTGCTTAAAATTGAATCGGTAGTGATAAGGTACAATTCTTCCGTAAACCACAAACTGAATACTACGTAACAAACTTTAAAACGATTTGATATGCAAATATGTATGTATATAATGTCGTATTTTACATAACTGGTTTCCCTCTAATATAAAAGCCGTGTTACAACTGTTAAACATTGCATTTTTTTACATATTAATGAATACACTATTGATGCGGATAAACTACAAAGAAATATTAATAACCATTTTATTATTTATTGAGTTGTTACATAACTTAATATTGCGCCTCTAATCCCAGTTAGGTTAGATAAAGATACTCGAAGGGCGAGTAATGGGCTCGCCGTCCGATCAAGGAACTCGGGACAGTTTAAACAGATAACCGTGACCCTGGAACGCAAAGGTCTATTGAAGGCACATGAGTTTGACAGTCGCTTCCACTCCTCAAGGGAACAGGGTTCATTTTATGATTTCAATACTACAAAATAAAAAAATAACACAACAACTCTGCATACATAGGGTAAAACGAAGTGACTTCTTTTTGTGCGTTTACACGCAGAGAAATGTATACGAGAACTTCTGGTTGCAATGCAACTGTGACAGCAAGACTCACTAGTTGACTTTACAACATTTCTAGTCTTTGTTATCTCTACTACTTACTTATTTATGTGTGTAGTATTTATTACTAGAAATGTTGTAAATTCAACTAGTGAGTCTTGCTGTGACGGTTGCTACCAGAAATTGTCGTAAAGGTAGCTAGATATTTTCTCTGCGTGTAGATCTTTCATCAGTCACATCAAGTAGTTGTTTTGGGTTTTGGTATTTGTATATTTGAGTTTCTATGTTTGTATAATTATGTAATGCACCCACAGTACAGGAGATATGCACAGTGAGGGGCAAAGGTTAAAAAATATTTAAAAAAAACTGGCGTTTGGCATGCATAGGTTATCGTGTTTGCGAAATCTAGAGGAGTTATCTGTGATCGAGGCAAAATAGCGTTCCGTTAGCCCCTTCGTACACATAGGCGACGCGCGACGCTAGTCTCCGATACCTTACTATTTTGGTATTCATTGACGCGTGGCTGTGTTTGAACCTCTATGGGTTTGTATTGCGATAGCCGCTTGGATACCGAAGTCGTAAGGTATTGGAAACTTGAGTCGCCTTGTGTACGAAGGGCCTTATTTCTTTCTATACCCATGAGAAAAAGGATGAGCATAAGTTTGTTTATGCATGTTTGTAATTATGACGTAAAAAAATAACAATGGAAAGTACATAATTCAATTATCTTTTTTCCTATAAAAGTTGTAATTTACAGGTAATCATTAGTTGGGTTAAACCTCGTATTATAATGACAAGTAATTGAACTTAGATCATTGAGTTAGCAATAGCATTGTTAACAGTTAATGATAAAAAAATATCTGATGATTTGCTGAATAGCGTTGCATTTTGCTGTAGGGCTCGGAAACGAGCGATTTTTCTAGCCCCAATATTTTTCCTGTTTCTTTCCATCCATTTTTATTAACTTGAACTTGAACAGACTGTTGTTACTATAATGTGATGAATAATTTAAATGATCGGTGTCATTCGAAAGAGGAAGTTTCATAATAAAACACGTATAATTATGTTAACGGCCATAACAAGAGCGTAAACACAATACAAATTCACTAAATAACCAAAAAAATGCTTCCCGCCTTTGGAATTCCAAATCATTATCATAACATCACATGACGCAAAAACTGAGGTTAACAATATCATCTAATATGCATAGAGTTATTTAAAAATAAATAAATATAATAGAGCCTATATAATGATCCAACTTCTTTTAAACATGGTTGAATTCGACCACACGCGAGACCGCTAGTCTTAATTAAACCACAAAATTAATAACTAATTCCTTGTTGATTGTTCACAAACAATCGACTCGAAGAATTCGGTTTTTTTTTCGACACGCACTCGCTGGTTTCAAGGCCTGCATGACAGTACAGAAATAACACAGTCAGTTGCCGACAATGACGAAACAAGACCGGGATAATACAAAGAGAAGAACTACCATAGACTTGAAGTGACGGATACCGGGTAGAGATGTGCCGACTATTAGCCGACTTGTCGGTCATATTTTGTAATCGGCAAAAATGTCGTCTCTTCAGCTGGGATGATAATCACCATCAGTAGGAAGTATCCTCTTTCCTTGGTACTCAATAAATTAAACTTAATCGAGCAGAAATCTATGCTTTGTAACAGTAAAACCAGTTGGTTGAAATAGGTGGAACAGTGGGTGAAAAAAGAAGAAACCCGTAAAAAAAAAAACAGAATGAGCTTTGCTAATGGGCTTTTCTGGTGGTTGCCACCGTTGATTCTGGCTTTCAGGAGTTGCAGTAGTTAAGGAATAGTGTGGTGGATTTGTCCCGAAAAAAAAATACGTTTAATTCACAAATATTGTCCGTTCACAGTAAGAAAAAAATGAACTACTGAGACCGCACAGCGGTTAGAATCAAATGCATTTTTTATTGCACTCAGATCGAACGAATCATCTGTACTCTTGGATTCGACCGACAACATTGATCCTCTTAGCCGACAAGTCGGCTAGAATGTCAGGCCATAGTTGACCCATCTCTAATACCAAGTGCCCATGAAAGATTGAACCGGATGCGGGGAATACCGACTCCCGCGTAACAGACAAGATTATTAAAGATGATAATACCTTTATACTATGTGATAATTGGTTGATATTCATTCATGTTTGATCGGTTAAAACTGTTTGCTTTAGATCAATATTTTTCTTGTTATACGAGGCCGGAATTAACTATGAGTAAATAAGGACTGTGATAAAAAAAAAAAAATGTTGTAGGTAATTTTAATGCAAGTAGCGATGTTAATGAACATTTTGTTATATTACATCTTAATAATTATGTGTCTGATGTCACAAAACAAAAATGGCTACCATTCAGTAGGGGTTGGGTTAACAACCGACATTACATGTAGAATCATTTTATTGCCCTCCAAGTTTGTACAGGCCGAAATAAGACACATCTTATTCATTACTAAAATAAATAAATTACAGAAATCAATTACCAGTATCGAAAAAATTCGTCCTGAGCTCTGAACCACAGACTAAGTAGAGAGTATACACTCTCTGAACTGAGTTGAGTGCCTAAGAGAAAGAAAGAAAGAAAGAAAATAAGTCTGTTTATTTGGCACGCTTTTGGCACACAGTTTTACACAAGAATACAATAGAAATAAAAAATTAAAAAACACAAAAAGTACCGAGTCAGGTTGACAGTGTTGCCAAGTTTTATTATTTTTCAAACAATAATATTATGGACTGGTAACACAACAAAAAAAAATTCAATTATTTGCCACTGCCATTTAAATTATCATTTAACAAATCAAAGTATTGTATAAAAACCACACTATGATCACAGTTTATCACCTGTTAACAAATAATGTCTTTAAAATTATGATAAATTACCTTTTGTTTGGTATTGCATAACATTGACAACACGGACACGAGTTACATTCAATAACTCTTTTAAAATAGATGGTGAGATAAAAAATATCCGTGAAATCCCAAGACGAATGTACAATTCTATTCTCAGAAAATGTCGGGTGAATGTATTTAGTGCAAAATTAGATTAAAAAGTATTGATACGCTTAGTTATTCAGGCCTTGTTACATAGAAATAGTCCGACAATAATGCACGGTGGTCAAAGACCTTCCAAAGCCTTTCGTTTTTCGATAACAAAAAAATTTTATCAGGAAGGCAATTGAACTATAATTTTTTAACTTCGATGTCTTAAGAAACAGGAAACAGTCATAACTATAGCTCCCGACAGCTATAACCTTGGGGTCTTCAAGTCAAGAGTGAACAGGTTACTTCTAGGCAATCGTGCCTAGAAGCTTCATCGTCGACCACATCTTTTCTTACCATCAGGCGAGATAGTAGTCAAACGCGAGCTTATCTAATTATCTTAAAAATAAAAAAGGTAACATTAATTTGTGAGATAAAATTTATTTGCTTAGAAGAAAGGAACATTTCCTTCAATCCTCTTGTAGTCTATTAGAAGTTCCTTAAAAAAAAAGCTCGATGCGAACTAGCGGATTGTTCGCATTTGATGCTAAACAGCCTCATCATTTCAGATTATGATAGGCGATTGTTGCTTGCGATAGGCGCTTTACGAGAAATCTTCGGATGCGAGGTAATTCGGATGTGAGTCCTAGAACGTCTCATTTATAACCAGCTTAGTTCCTTCCTTTATAAAAACAGTATCCTTAATGCATTCCAATCTGGATTTCGTGCAGGACACAGCACTACGACGGCACTTGTTAAAATTACCGACGATATAAGGTCGGGAATGGAAAATGGAAATCTGACGGTCCTGTCCTTATTAGATTTTAGTAACGCCTTTAATACCGTAGATTTTAACATCCTACTCGGCATACTCTGCTCTGTTAACATATCTCCAACGGCAATTGATTGGTTTCGAAGTTACCTGTATGGCCGCCGGCAGCGAATTTGCATTGAAGGCATGTCGTCTTCTTGGTGCAATACCTCTGCCGGAGTACCGCAGGGTGGCGTTTTATGTCCTCTTCTTTTTGCAATTTTCATTAATTCTATTTCCAATGACCTTCTTTCATCCTACCACCTATATGCTGACGATTTGCAAATTTATACTCAAGCTCCCTTAGACGAATTGTCGGAGGCCGTTAGTATGATCAATAAGGATTTGGCACGCATTTCTGAGTGGAGTACCGCTTATGGCTTAAAAATTAACCCAGCGAAGACGCAAGTCATTGTTGTTGGCAGCCCGCGTCTGCGTTCAAGAATCAATTGGTTACAGCTTCCTCAGATTGCATTCGAAGGTACAACTATACCTTACAGCGATACGGTTAAGGATCTGGGCATCTACATAGACAAAGACTTCTCTTGGGTTTCCCAGATACAAGAAGTTAGTTGCAAATTGTTCGCAGCAGCAGGGTCATTGCGAAGGTTGCGTAATTTTCTTCCAACTGCCACTAAGACTGCGCTTGCCCAGTCCCTTCTTCTCCCCATCCTTGATTATGCCGATGCCAGCTATCCAGATCTTACAGAAGCACAGTTAGATAAGCTTGAGCGACTTCAAAACTTTTGTATAAGATTCATATTTGGTTTGTGTATATATGATCATGTTTCAGAATTTCGCAAAAAACTCAAGTGGTTACCTATCCGCCTTCGCCGGAATACTCACATTTTAACAATGCTTTTTAACATTCTTTTTAAATCCGCTACCCCTTCTTATCTAAAAGAGCGTTTTAAGTTCCTGCACGATGCACACACTAGATGTTTGAGGTCATCGGAAAATTTGATACTGCTGATGCCTGTGCACTCCACAAAATTTTACGATGATTCTTTCACAGTTCAGGCTGTCCGTTTGTGGAATGCATTGCCGTTGTCGGTAAGACAAGCCCAGTCACTGGTTTCTTTTAAAAAATTAGTCATAGATCATTTCCTTTCTGTTTAATGTGTATATATCTATATATATATATATATATATTTAAATGTGTATGTGTATTCTATGTTACAATTAACATTTATGTGTATTGTATTTATATTATGGGTTATCTGTTATTTGTTGTGCATCACTGCCTACCCTCTTGTTTTGATTAAAGTTCTTTAAGTCCATCCTAAGGTTGTCTGGAAGATATCGCTTTTAGCGATAAGACCGCCGTTGTACATTTAAAATTATCAATTTTTGTAAGTTTGTATTCACTTTGGTGTACAATAAAGCATATTCTATTCTATTCTAATTATCGCCCAAGTCAACGGGCGAGAAGAGTGAATGTTTAGACGAAGACAATTTTTTAAATTCCTTCGATTATCGTATGTTCGAGTCGTGAAACTCTCCTCGTCTAAATGGCGGTTAGACTCAAAAGCTGCTATAAATAAAAATATTAGAAATCAATGCTTACAATTTTTACCTGTTTTTAACTTTGCCAACCTTTAATCTTCCATTTTCTAGACTTCTAAAACCCCATTTTGTGGAAAATCATCGTTGAATAACCGTACGTTGATTGTATTCGTATTATCATGTAAATATTTACCTTTTTATGTACACCATTACTTTTTAAACGCAAGCATGACAAAACCTTTTAAACGACGGTTTGATTAAACTATAGATAGTGTTCAAAAACTGTTTTTCATCTTATCGTTAATGGCGATCAGTGATACCACGTTCCGTGCCATTGTTAGGTAAGTAATAGTTAAACGTAATGATCGTTTAAGTATTGAACTGTGGGTAATAAGCAGGTTAAATATAACTATTGATTTTAAACTAGTTCTTTCGTTGCGGTCATTGCCTATGTAACCCATTTTGACATGGTTGAAAAAGTATTAATAAAATATGAAATTATGTTTTTTTAACCATTTTTACTCAGATAAAAGAAATAGGCAGAATAGAACGCTGCAAACACGCGAGTGTGTCCACCAAAGTAAATACAAATGAAATCGAATTACATTCTTGTTTCATTTGTTTTTGAGAACAACTTTTATAATGTTTAAGGACACGAGACGGCATATTTTGGCATTACAACAACAACGACGAGTAAGTACTCGTAGCTTGGTACGATGCGTAGCTTGGTACTGTCGCGAGTTGATATTCGTTTTTGATTTTGTATTAACTTTGGTGGACACACTCGCGTGTTCTGAGCGCTCTATCTGCCTATTTCTTTGATCTGAGCATTTTATGTTCAAATACTCAACAAAAATCTTCTCTAGTCATATACATACGGGTCGCATTCTGTAAAATTATCCTATTTTTGGGTTAATAGTACTAAGTATGCAAGCTACCTATCTGATAGTACTTACGTGTTTGAATTGTAGAACACGGGGTGGCGAAGACGGGGTAAGTCGCTTGTCGCTGTTATCATCGAAATAAAGAAGAACTACCCCTTTACAAATAGGGAGAGGCCCTTTGCCCAAGAGTGGCAGGAACGCTAGCAATATCAGTATTTCTTTATAATACAAGAATTTTAAAAATAACAAATGCTTTTAGTGTATTTTTATTGGCTGGTTTTCTCGCGTCACGTCTTGGCGGATACTTCTAACTATGAGATTATCACAGATACATGTCATGACGAAAGACGACGATTACACGTAAGGTATTTACTGTGATCCATCAGTAAATAATGACGTATCGTGGTATATAATTAACGTGTAACCTAATGTATTGATGTATGTCATTATTTATTCATGGATTTCTAGATTTCTTGATTATGTATTGATGATCCGTCGGATTATGATAAATATTGATCGTGTAGCCTCGCGTCAATATTTATCACGTCAGTACGCGTTACGCTAGCAATGGAGGAGGACGACTTTTTGGATCTTGTGGCGGCGACGGATGCACCGTCGTTGTCGCCGCCCAGCACCCTCTCGAAACTTACTAAAGATCAGGAAGTTTTAAAAGGATTTATCCTAAATTTAGAAGTATTGCCAGAGATATGGGATAGTTCTTCAAAAGATTACAAAAATTTAATAAAAAAAAGGAGAAGTACTAGGTAATGGAAAGTTAACGCTATTTTTTCTCATCACGGTATCTTAAAGGTGTTACTATTGTCAGAAGTTCTTCAAAGCAGGGTTCAGGCATTCGAAAATAATTCTCGTAATCATCCATTTCACCATGTAATTTAATTTCTGCCATTAAATTCAAATGTGTGTACCTTTCCCTTTGTTGTAACCAATTCTTTGCCCATCGCTTTCGCTTGACCTTTTTATTTAAACTAAGTGCTAAAATAATAGCCACGCAACTTTTAATTTTCAGCTCTGTTGCCATTTTAGACGTTTAAACAGCAGGAGACCGAACACAATACTGACGTAATAAATATTGAACGTGTAGGCTGGTGTATTAATCCATCAGTAAAAACTGAAATCCATCATTAAATACTATACTGACGGATCACAGTAAATACCTTACGTGTAACCGTCACCATACGAAACATATTAACACGTTCGGTGCGGTATCGGGTCGATTATATCCGATGCTCATCTTGCCACTGGTGCGGGGTAAAAAATGTTGTTCCAACCGCTGGTGCGGGACAGATATATTTGGTTTCCCTATGAATATGAATGAGACAGTTAGTGTTTTGGAATTGCCTCTTTAAATAAATAATAAAGGAATAAAAAAAATCGACTGGAGCAAAATTTTTTACGTCTAGTGCGTTTATCGGATCTAAACGACCCGATACCCGATGACCCCATAGCCGCACTAGATTACATGTGAGTAGAGCTAGTGAGGTCCTTCTGGTTCGATGATTTTTTATCCAAATGAGAAGAGAAAGTGTATGAAACATAAAACGATGTAGCAGTCATGAAACGATCTAGAAAACCATACTACTAAATATGATTGTATAATTTCTTTTTATTTGTATTAAATACTTTTTTTAACTATCACAGTTTGCTTCTAAACTTAAAATGTCACTTACGGGATATCTTCTCACGGAAATATTTTAATCACGGAAGACAATCCCGTAAGTGACATTTTAAGTTTTTGTATTAAATAGTTCTCAAAAATATATTGTAAGTACATTTTATCGATATCAAAGTTTTTTTAGTTATCCACAACACTAAAAATGTATCGACACTTTAACTAACCAGTGCGGATATGGGGTCGGAAAGATCCGACAGACAATACCTTTATTTACAAGCAAACCATTCAGTGCATTTACCAGCGACTTCAGCCTTTTATTGAGTATTTATTTGTCAACATATTGGTATAAAGGAATATGCTTTTATCATAATCCCTATTAAGATTAGTCCTTCTAAACAGACCGAAGTCGAACAGGTCTTTTCGACCCAGCACCGCACCAGGGACAAGTCGGGCTTCGGATATAATCGACCCGATGCCGCACCAACTGAAAGTCATCAAATTTGACTAACGCAGTGAACGTGTTAATGTCGTTTGTGTTTTGTGCTCGTTTTTATTGTTTCAAGGTTATGGCCTCTTTGGTTTGTACTCTCATTACACATTTTAAGAGACAACTCATACTTGACCAAATTAATAAAGAAAATACAGGAAAGTTTTTCCGTATCTCATGGATCCAGATGGAATCACTCTTATCTTTTTATACATGAAATTATTTTCGCTACATGTTGAATTAATATTGATAATACCAACGCAAAAAACTGTCTAACTAATGCAACGAAAAAGTATTTACTTACAGAATTACCTTTTGAGAGGTACTACAGTCCTACATGTTGTTTTTGTTAAATTCTTACTTTTATTTGCATAATTATGTTAACTTTACGCGGGATATTTGAAGAATAGAATAAAAAACACCCTACAATTTTACATCCTAATTTATTAAAAATATTAATAATGAGCATGAATCTACTATAAATAAAAATTAAAACGCATTTGCGGTATTAATTTATTATGCACTTTGTTTATCTCCTCGTTAGCAATTTATCACGTGTGAATTTATTTAAAAAATAAAATATAAACTCGCGATAATGAAAATCAGCTAATTAATCAATCTTATCACAACTTTCCAGTTTAAACATACAACTAATTAAAAATATTACAATAGTATTAAATCAAGGTTAGGTACCAGGATACCAGAAAGACATGGAGACATTTAGTTAAAAGGTTATGGTACTAGCACGAATGAGCGGTTTAAACGTAACGTCAATACGCGCGATTTAAAAAAAAGAAAAAAAAATTTTTGTTTAATATCTATATTTTGCCTTTTTTCATATTACTGGAGGGCCAATATTATTCATATTACTGGGTTGAAATTCGAACATAATAATTGATTTAAATTTTAAGATGGAAATATATATTTTTGTGTTATTTTTATGTTGACGATTCCAATGACTTGTGTCTTTAAAGTTATGAGTTATTTAGTTATAAGTTAAATCAATATTGTCTGTTGTCACAAAATTAATATGTATCAACGGATCACTTCTAAACAAGAATTCTACTTGAGATCCGCTAAGTGATAATCGATACAGTTTAAACTCCGTTTAAACCTCTCGTTCACGCTAGTCTTTCTGTTGACTGATTAGAAACCACCTTGATTAGTTCCAGCGAACGCACAGTCGCACAATGGGAGCTTGGCAACAGATAATTAGTTGCAAAACGCAAACAGAATACGTCGAACTAATTATAGCTTATAATAATTATTGTTCTTACGTGTAATGCATTGATTGTGGTCAAGTGACTATTAATTATACGGTTTTTTTTATTAATAAGTTAGTAAAAAAAATGTTGGACATTCCTGGTGGCCTGCCACAACGTCTTAGAACGAGATGGCGCTAGACGGCTTGTATAGCTCTGTCTCTTTCCTAAAAGCTTACACTCATGCTTTGCTTTTCACCTGATCTTATAGATACGTTAATGTTCAGTATGACTTTGAACTAAAGCTGGCTCAGTGAAGTTAAGGAACTCCAATAGAATAAGAGGTCAGCTTTGGCTGGTCTTGTCACAAGATGTCGATCGGTTTATATAATTCTAATATGCACTAAATGGGGAAGAAAAATTCTCGAGTGGCGACCACGGACCGGAAAACGCAGCGTAGGCAGGCCTCCCACTAGGTGGACCGACGACATCGTGAGGGTCGCGGGCAGCCGATGGATGAAAGTGGCGAATTGTCGTTCGGCGTGGCGGTCTAAGGGGGAGGCCTATGTTCAGCAGTGGACGTCCTCCGGCTGATGATGATGATGATGATGAATAATTATGCACTATAAACAAAATCATAATAATTATGAAATTTAGATGGGTAATCAGATAGTTTATAACCTGGATTAACACATAGGATTGTTTTTACATCAATTTTTATGTCCCTGTGGGATATTTTTTAAATTGTAACCGGTATAACTACGGGAACTAAATAATTAATACCTAGTACTACTTTTCATACAGAGGATTCTTGGAGCATTCCTAGTTAATGGTAGAATTTAATAAGGATTATGACCAAAGAAAATGCATAAGAAGCTCGTTATTCTTTCCCTAGTTTCAGTAATAATTTTCATTAATCTCATATACCAATATGACGTACACCTTTTCCTAAAACTTAAACGCCAGATGCCATAAATAAATCAGAAAGATGGTATCACGCCACCTTAGTGAAAACAGAACATTGTTATCTAAGAAATTTATGAATGGCCATATTTTTGAGCATGTGCAAGATAAAATTAGACCACAATACTGAGAGCTGACAGGAGATGAATGATGATCTTGGCCTCCCGGTAATGACAAATTATCTGCTTATCGAGATAAGGTAATGAGATTAACAATAGACAATCTATTTACAAAAGTGGTACTAATGAATCGTTGCATGACTTTTAGAGCATATGCACGTTTTCTAAACGCGCCGGTGCCGCTTGTTTGCTGCGATACAGACGCGATACGCACGCAAGTAAGGGTGCTTGTACACGGCGCATGTAACCTGCGCAAGTAAAGGTGCGGGTTACCCGCGCGAGTAACATGCGCAAGCTACTTGATCAAGCTACCCGCCGGGGTGATTGTACACGGCGCATGTAGCTTGAGCATGTTGAGGCACTTGCGCGGGTTACATGCGCCGTGTACAAGCACCCTCAGTCGCAGCCGAAAACAAACGACAACAAACTGCTCCGATGCAAAACGCGTCGTCGACTCGCGTTTCTAAAACGCGCTGCACCGGCGAGTTTAAAAAACGTGGTGTGCATAAGTTCTTATACATTTTTTTTTTACGTTGAGTAAATCATCAAATGAGTCTCCCAGTTCTCCCACACACAGAACACAGACCTCTTCTATGTGATGAGGGAGTCTGTAATCCACATACACACACCATATAGATATGGCCTCCGAATTTTTGGCTCTAGGACCATTTAATTTATTACGATGTTTTCCTGCACCGTTTTGAAAGCAGTGGTGATAAGACAACTTACATAAAATAATGCTCACGGCTGGATTCAAACCCCGTTTACCGCTAGGCCACTACTGTTTTTGATGAGAGAGACTCCGATAATTATACAACGTGTAACGCCAAAAGCGCAAAACTTCTCGTGGGGTAACTAAGCTCATGTTACTGAACAATTTTTGTTCTAAGACTTGCAAACCGCAAAAAAATATTTGAGAAAAAAATGGTTTTTCATCAGTAACATGGGTTGAGTAAACCCTCGAGAAATATTGCGCTTTTGGCGTTACACGTTGTATACCATCTGTGTGCCGAATTTCATCAAAATCAGTTTAATAGTTTTTGAGTGAATGAGTGAACACACATCCTACAATAATACGTCCTTATGCTTCCTCGAATTCAATAAGAAGATTAGCCACACCGCATTAGAATTTGTTGATTTATATGCTACTTCAAAACTCTGAAGTAGACAAATAAGAATAGCCTTCTATTCTTGTAATTCATTGTTTACATATTCACATAGTATTGGACATACGCGATCAATGTAAATAGCAATTTAAATGCCGTGACACGATGATCAAACTATTTATTAACACACGCAACTATGAAAAAACGATGCACAGCATGTATTCATCAGATTTTTTTTTATCTTTGCTCCACAACAGAAATTTCTTTTGTACCTGAGATGTGTTTACAAGTATTTACAAATATACTTACATAAGTATTTGCTCGGTGTGAGAATCGAAGCCGCAACATATAGCGAAGCAGTCAATATCTCAGCCACTGGAAAAGTGTGCAAGAATATCCATTCATACTTTGCTAGATAGGTTTCAGTATCCTGTAACCTATACCTAATATTCTTCTTTTTTTCTCTAGTATTCATTAGTAGAGTTCCATGAGTTTTCCCAACCTGTGTGGAGCAGAAGGGACTAAAATCAACTGTGTACCATCACCCTTTACTTTCCAGGGTCACGGTTAACTGTTTAGACAGTTCTGCGACCACCAGGCGTGGTGGTATAACGAAATAGTCAACTAAAATGTCTCATGATACAGAAAAAAACAACTATTGACATAAGGATATAATTTATTATTCAGACCGCTACCTACGCGACGCAACGCACACATTGCAATAGAGTCACTCAAAATCTAACTTTATTAACTAAACGTGAAGATACACATCTACCGTATGGTCATTTCACGTCTCGTCGCATCGCGTGCGGTGTGAAATAACCCTAATAAATGCCGGATGATGACACAACACCACGGATGTACCACAAACTGGAGCTGGTGTTTAGAAAACCCAAGTTTTTTTGTTACTTTTTTTATTCTATTGTCAAATTGATCGGATCATACACTAATGAATACCTACATCTTACGTTTTTTTTTGTGCCGTATAATGATAATCTTCGAACGGGAAAAATGTTTAGATGTAGTTAAAATTAAAAGCTGAATTATCATCATCAGCCTATAATGTTAACACTGCTGGGATACAGGCCTCCTGTCTGTGAGAGGGAATGTAAGAAGGGGAACTGAATGTAAGAATATAATCTGGATGGATGGGTTTTATATCAATTATTATTATTATTATATTACTTTTCCATGAAAATAATAGCTTAGAAGACCAATCGCTGACGGAATCTGATAAAAAAAAAAACAATTTAATCAGTGTTAGTCTGGTTCCCTCTGAGTACCTACTGTCCAATCCACGAAGCAAGATTCAATAGATGATTGAGTGACCACGACCAGGACGGGTATTACTACGTCTTAAAACCAGGCTTGTTCCAGTGAGTGAACGAGATGGAGCTAGACGATTTGTATAGCTCTGTCACTTTCACTCGCCGGAATAAGCCTAGTTTTAAGACGTTGCGTGGCGTGGTAATACCCCCCAGGTGCGAGTCAAATAACGCACTGCAAAAAGTACGTTATTGTCCCTATCGTCTCTATAGTTTAATTTAATTTCTCCTAAAAACAAAACTTGCATTTTAGTAAAGAATTGGATATATGGTAAAGATTTGATTTTTGAATGGTTTTAGAGTCGACAGGTAAAATAATTAACTAAGAAAGATTGGGTAGCTAGTCCTTTGATATTAGGCAGTAAATACATAGGTACTATTTGTATAGTAGTAGTATATTTATTTGTGTTTTATTGAACTAAATAAACGATTCAAGTATCTACACATGTGAGATTATGATGTCAGATGGTAAATCTGAAGTCTATTTATAACAATTTAGATGACAGATTTCGTGGAAAATTGTAATATTTATTTTGCAACGAATAAAATTATCGTAACAAAACATCTCAATGTGCCCGTTACATCCGAAGAGGAATGTATTTTAGGTAGTACCTAAAAATAGCTACATTCTATGATATAAAAATGTTAAATAGGAGCGAACCATTAACATCAACTGATGGTCTACCACTATATCTCTCCATCTATAACTCTCAAAGCGTAAGTCTTTAGGCTGTAGGAAAGAGATGGCGCTCGACGACTTGTATAGCTCTTTCTCATTCCCACAGCCTAAACTGGATCGCGTTAAGACCTCGTGGTAAGGCCTTTGGGCACTGATCCAGATCCCATAGCAGCTGAGTCCTTACTTCCTATCCTACTCTACTTATATTAAGTATAAATATCATCGCCAAGAGGAGCTCGTGGCTAAATAATCACAGCCGCACAGGCCGATCTTCCGGATTAAGCCGCGCTTGCCGAGGTTGGTCTGTGGATGGGTGACCATCTATCATAGCGAGTTTCCTCCGTGCCTCAGAAAGCACGTAAAGCCGTTGGTCCCGGCTGTCATTTGTAGATCTTTGACAGTCGTTACTGATAGTCAGAAGCTCTAAAGTCTGACAACCAGTCTTACCAAGGGGTATCGTATTACCCAGTAACTGGGTTGTGGAGGTCCGACAGGCAGTCGCTCCATGTAAAATACTGATATCCAGCTGAATCTGGTTGGACTGTAAGCTGACCCCAATATAGTTGGGAAAAGGCTAGGCAGATGATGATCATCGCCAAGCCTTTTCCCACGGGCAGCGAATAAAAGGCAACTCGCTGCCCGACCAAGGATCATGCCCGGGTCGACGGCGCGTTGTGTCCCACGCGCGCCTCAAATAGCGTCAGCATAATGATGGGGCCCCATCTCAGAGGGCCAAAGCTTGCCGGGGTCGCGGGACTTATTCCATCACCGTTACACCGAAAAATAAAGGGCTATTGAAGGACATCGTGGATTTTTAGTTAGTAGGAGTCTAGGACAGTCCCTTCCGCCCTGCCCGAGGTCTCATTAATTGATGATTTTACCACGTTTCCAATATAGTTGAAAAAGCCTTTTTCCAACTATATTGGAGTCGGCTTCCATTCGAACCAGACGCAGGCTGGTTATCAGTATTTTACATGGAGCGACTGCCTATCGAACCTCCACAACCCAGTAACTGGATACTAATTATGATACCCCTTGGTAAGACTAGTTGTCAGACTTTATAGCTTCTGAGTTCTAACTAACAGTATCCACTGTCAAACCTCTACAAAAACGATCCTTGTTTATGCAAACCTGAAGTGTATTGGTACTGAACAAAATTCAAAAGCGATTTTAGGGTATTAACTAGCGTTTCACGTTTTCAACATCGATCATAAAATTTTGGAAGCCGAATTACGAAATGGTCTTATCATTCAAGATAGATACCGTTATTTCACGAGAAAATTCCTTACGTTTACAATTTATTGCTTATGACTATACAGGGTGTATTATCACCACTAAAGTGATCGGCTCAGGCGCAAAATGTACCTTTCGCGGAATGTCCCATTTTGCGAAAGGAACATTCTGCGAAATGGGACATTCCGCGAAAGGTACATTTTGCGAAAGGGACATTCTACGAAAGGGATATTTTGCTACCTGTGGACATTTTGCGCCTAAGCCAACTGATCATCCTTTTTTTCATATAATTTGTCAGGTGTAAAACCGACATCGACATAGTTCGGGTCAAAAACCGAAATCATACAGAATTTTTTGCGAGATGAAAGGTAGTAGTAGTACCTTGTCTTTCATCAGGAAAAAAGTACTGTTCCCAAGAAAGACAACGGTAACATTCTTATAATGATTGACTGTCAAATTCTAAAGAACACTATTGAAGCCACGGCCTATAGCTTTCTCATAGTTTTCTGATTTGGAAATACATACCCACTTGAAAAATACACGCTGTATGTA
The DNA here is from genome assembly GCA_036375495.1 of Agrotis segetum. Classification (NCBI taxonomy): domain Eukaryota; kingdom Metazoa; phylum Arthropoda; class Insecta; order Lepidoptera; family Noctuidae; genus Agrotis; species Agrotis segetum. The sequence goes on along the minus strand of JAQSVV010000712.1, from coordinate 198,217 downwards.
AAAGTTCTCACACAAGTCCGAATTCCAGTGATATTTTATTTCTTTTTTTTAATAAAGCTTTTTTCTGCTCTATTTCAGAACACAAAATGTACAGAAAAAGTATGTCAGTCGAGTATAATGAACATCCCGGGCCGCGGTGACACGCCGCGGAGCCCTGAAGAAGTTTATAAAGAAGCACAAGTTTTTCTCAGACAATACTACGCCTCTATTCGCAGGTAATTTATATAATTTTTTGTGTATGTTTGTAACCTTGCTTTTGAAAATAAATTGACATTATTATTGTAACTAAGGGCAGCTGCAAACTAGTATTTTAAATGGAGGGACGTATTAAAAGAATCATTTCTCCTCACTAAAAATTTCTTCTGTACCGTGGGTGCATTTTACAAACATTTAAACTCACATACACAAACATCCCGATCCGAAACAACCAATTGTAGATCATTTTAATAATATTTCCGTGCGGGAATCGAGCCCGTGTCACATAGCACAGCTGTTAATTGGTCAACTACTGCGTCAACCATGCCGTCGACTGCCTATCTGATCGTCATAATCCGGTTGGAACTGGACTTTACAATACCCTTAGTAAGACTGGTTTTATCAGACTTTAAAGCCACTTAAAGCAACGATGGATATAAAAATTACAGCGATACCAACGGCTAAACGTACTTTCTGAAGCGCGAAGCTAACGTGGTAGGTATTGAAAGGCGGCCAGTGTGGCCATCCATGCTCAAGACAGCCTCAGCAACTGCAGCTTAACCTTGAAGATTATTTGGAAGATTATTAAGTATTTAGACAAGAACTTCTTCCAAAAATGACCCATCACTGACTTATTGCATAATTTATGATAAATTTCCTGCAATAAGAACAAATGATCAATGTCTAAAAGGAATCCTGTTTCTTAATCTTTAAACATTTAAAAGTATTTTGCAATAAAGAGCCTTCTTGAGAATCATTCTTTAAAATAAATAATGTAGTTATGAAAGAGTTAAATATTTTAATCAAAAAGTAATTTCCTTTAAATAACAAAACGGAAGTCTTGTGATTGGAGAAAATATTTGATTAGCTTCAAGAATGGTCGTTTCTCTCATTGGAAAGCAGTAACTTATTTCTTTTGTTTTGAATGAATTCTTCGTTTATGTAGTATAGAATTTTAACCACTATAATAAGGTAACGTATAACTTTAGCACAAACATTAACAATAGTAAAACGTCAGATAAACACTTATAGGAAGTGCGAAAGGTGGGATTTTCAGAGGACTGTCTATTAAAAAATTGAGGTTCAAACAGTGCTGATAATATCCGGATTAGGATCCTTTAAGATTTTTTTGTTTTTATTCTTATTAAAACGTGCGTTAAACGTAATTTTTTTTTCTTGGAAAGAAGGTAATTGATATCGGAAAGAAATAGAACCTAAGTCACCATAGTCATGTCCTCTCAAACTTTTCTGCCTTTTCTTGACTTTTCATTTTTTTTAAATATTTAAAACAACTTTATTTTCTCATAAAAATTACATAGTTAATGCACTTACTGAGAAACACACCAAAATAAAATTTATAATTAGTACTTTTAGAACAAATTAAAACTAAATATCTTAACCTAAACATTTTTTTTTCAGGGAAAATTCAGAATCACACCGAGCCAGACTAGCGGATGTCAAGAAGGAACTGAAAGAGACAGGCACATATCAACTGAAATCTTCAGAGCTTGTGTTCGGAGCAAAGTTGGCTTGGCGTAATGCTACCAGGTGCATCGGAAGAATACAGTGGAAGAAATTACAGGTCAGTCACTCTTTCTTTTGAGCTATTTGAATTCCTCTTTCTTTTATTTTGTTTTTTTTTTAGGATTAAGAACAACTTTTTTTTGACTGGCCCGTTGGTCTAGTGTTTAGTGACCCTGACTGCTATGCTGGAGGTCGTGGGTTCGATTCCCACCCAGGACAAATGTTTGTGTGATGAGCACGATCATTTGTTCTGTGTCTGGGTGTAATTTATCTATAATAATATGTATGTATTTAGATATATATAAGCATGTTTATCAGTTGTCTAGTACCCATAACACAAGCTCTGCTTAGCTTGTGACTAGATTTGTGCGTTGTGTGATAGTTCTTTATAGATCTTTTTTGAGATGCCTGTCAAAAACACGAAAAATAGAGTCGAGATGAAGCTAAAATATCAAGACTAATCGAGCGTTACTATTCAGAGTGTCCCGGGAAGTATGGATCAATCTAAACACGTACAGAAGTGATTATTTCCAATCTTTTACCTTTGGTGCTAATTTTTACGATTAAAAAGTTATGAGCACTTTTGGGTTTAGATAAAAAAAATGCACAGAAATTGTAATTTAATTCAATTTTATAACTTTAAAACTAATTAGAATTCATCCCAGTGGTTAATATAAACAAAGAATCTCTATGCATTGGGTAAGTTTTTTCGTGTTATCCGTGGTCAACTTTCGTCATAGTGAAATTTTCCTAAAAAATCTTTTCATGTTACCCTCATACGAACATTTTTTACATGCAACTTAAGATTACTTAAGTCATAAGCGAATATTTTAGAAAAAACAATTAACAATTTAAAAAAAAACATAAGAAAAACACAAAAACAAGAAAAGCCAGTTTTGTACATACAAGTCTCTGGTAGCACATTATTATTGCTTACAATAAATCCATTGACGCAGTTCGCGATTTTTTATCTTTATTATTCTAGCATCAGATGCAATTTTATTATTTTTACTTAAAAATATCGGTTTATGAATATGAATTATTCTTCATAGGTATGTTTAAAGAAAAATAGACTCGATGAATAATTCAGAAAAAATACATTATGCTACAAAATCAATTGATTGCAGGAAAGGGGTGTTTTTTATTTCTAATTTAATTTTTACACGTTTTCTTTGCAAGTTACACCCACGATCTATACACGTCATGTAAAAATAATTATCCCTTAAATAAATACGCCCTCACGTTTTGAGTGGCCACTCTCTCAGCCCCGTAGGGTTATTTTCTTATTTTTAGGACATTTAAAAACATGGGTTTTTAGATTTTATTGAATCTATTATTTTTCTCTTTTTATTAGATTAGTTAAGTGTAGAATGTAGAACCTGTAGGTATAATAAGCTTTTTTTAAAACTAAACATGTTTTTCGTTGCCATGTTACCTACTTCACTCAACTCAAAAGTTAGGTATTAAATTAATATAAGGAAAATCTAAAACATTTACAACAATTCCGCATATCACATCAATTACTCAACTAAAAAATCTATGGTTTTTTTGGCACCTGTGAGCCAAGGTCTAACATATCGTAAGTCAAAATATTTTGAAAAAAATGCTCAGACACTTTTATATGCTAAATATTTTGCTTTTTTGAATAAATTATATGGCAATGGCGACAAGAGCACGGGCTGAGTGCACATATTATTATTTTTTCGCATTTAATATAGAGTTGTTCTCGCGGACTTACAGGCTTCTTTATTATTTATAATTATGTATGCACTGATGCACCGTCTCTAAATAAGGATAAGATAATATAATCTATATATATAAAATTCAAAACTGACTGACTGATCTGACAACGCACAGCCCAAACCGCTGGGCCTAGAAACTTGAAATTTGGCATAAGCCCTCCTTATACCACGTAGGTGAGCACTAAGAACGGATTTTGCGAAATTCGGCCCCTAAGGGGTTGTTTTTGGGGTTCATAGTTTGTATGAAACTTCGTAACTACGAGTGCTAGGAAATTTAAATTTTGAATACGGGTTCTTTTGAGGACGTAAGAGTTACCTATCACAGGATTTTGCGAAATTCGACCCCTAAGGGGTTTGTTTTTGGGGTTGACAGTTTGTATGAAACTTTTTAATTAGAAGCGCTAGGCGTCTCAAATGTTGCATGGCGGTTTTTTTTAAGACGTTAACTCTCACCAAGGCGGAAATTTTGTGAAATTCGACCCCTAAGGGGTTGTTTTTGGGGTTGAAAGTTTTGAGACTCAAATTTTACATAGGGGTTCTTTTTTGGACGTAAGTAATACCTAAGACGGGATTTTGCGAAATTAGATCCCAAAGAGGTTGTTTTTGGGGTTGAAAGTTTGTATGAAACTCTGTTAATAAAAGTGCGAGGAGCCTCAAATTTTGCACCGGTTTTCTTTATAAGATTTAGATGCACACCATCGCGGGATTTTGTGAAATTTAACCCCCAAGGGGTTTGTTTTTGTGTATGATAGTTTGTATGAAACTTTGTTACTACAAGTGCTAGGCGTCTCGAATTTTGCGAGGGGTTCTTTTTAAGACCTAAATATTCACTAAGACGGTTTTGCGGAATTCGACCCCTAAGCGGCTTTTTCGAGGTTAATAGCTTGGAGACTCAAATTTTGCATAGAGATTCTTTTTTGGACGTAGTTGTGGGTGTTTTGTGGAAATAGACACCAAGGGGTTGATATTTTGTATGGATTATTTTTAGGATCTAAGTGTTAGGTACCTAAAACGGAGTATTGCGAGTTGATAGAATTTTTGTTGAATATTGATTAAGTTTTTCCAACAGTATCCCATATAGAGGATGGCTGGGACTAGAAATTCACAAAGGCAAAGTTCGAAAATCACGCGGACGAAGTCGCGGGCGTAGTGCTAGTAAATTAATATAAATAATAAGTTAAAAAGGATAAGATAATTAGTTAGTTTGTTACGCTATCAAGCCTAAATTGCGAAACAGATTTTGATTAATTTTGGTACGAAGACAGATAGGAGTGTTTTATGGAATGGAATGGAATTATATTCATCAAATGAATGACCCTCAATGAAGAATAATAACCCTGTTTTATTGGGTTACCCTTTTCGTTCCAAGGTCGCAGTACCTGTTTAGCAGTCCCCATAATCTCAGATACTTTCATAACCTGGATTAGCACATTTTTAAACCGATATTAAATGATCCCGTGGGACAATTATTGAACTCCACGCAGGCAGAACCTCAGGTATAAGCTAGTAAAATAAATAAAGTCCTTCGAAATCCTCACGTGACCATAATCTATTTGCCAAATTCCCTTCCCCAACAGAAAGCAGACGTTAACATATGAAGCCATTTAAACATAGGTACTATCACTCGTTAAGGAAACACAAATTAGATTTCGTGGCTCCTGAAGAATCTTGGGCTTTTCCTTCCCATGAAAAAGGCTTTCACATGACGGATTTGTTTTCTCGACTTGAATATTTTATATCTGGAATGTTTTTATGGTCCATTTTTGGTGTAAGATACATCATATTCTGAAATAAGATTATTAATAAACCTCATTCACGTAAAAACTGGATTGGAAAATAGATAAAAGAAAAAAAAAAACATCCAAAGTAATGTTATAACTGAAATTAGTTTTAAGTTTTAGTGCCAATAAATATAATACCTAGTTATCTACTAAGTAGGCAGTACCTATTTACCGTGATTGTGAAAATTGGTTGAAATCTGGTGTTGAACATTTTATGGAAATCCATGCTGACCAACAACGACTCTTAAAGTGCTTACCTACATAATACTACAATATTTAAGAACGGAATTGGATCTTTGAAAAAATCTATAAAATTGTCAATGTAAAATTGTCACAATGTCAGTAACGTGTGCCTATGTGCTCTTTTTGTACTTATCTATGTGTTTTTCTGTACATAAATAAATGAAAAAATAAATAACGGTGTAAAATAATAATAAAAATAAAATGTTTGTTTACTTTTAATATTTTTAATGTTTTGCAAGATTGTTAATAAAAACTTCCCCATGAGAGGCCAAACCAAGTTGCTCGTCGTAATTAAAAATTAAAACGCTGTACATGTATCAAGGAGCAACAACGGATACTAAAATTGTCTTCAACCACACGTAAAAGAGAAACATACGAACTTTTAATTAGGGTTCCAGCTTATACAACTTTATAACGAGCCACAAACTAAATGCCATTAGTCGCTCTTACAAGGATACAAGTTATGTAGCCCTAAAGATATACTGGTGCTATTGTCTCCTTTCTGATAGTTGAAGCTAAATCTTTGTTAAATAAATATCGTAACATTACGCCTATTATACAACGTGTAACTTTGAATGCGCAAAACTTCTCGTGGGGTAACTCAGCCCATGTTACTGAACAATGTTTGTTCTAAGACTTGGAAATTCGCAAAAAAAAAAATTTTTCATACCCACTGATGGGTCCGATCAATTTCTCATTTTGTATGAAAAACCACTTTTTTTTAATAATTAATACAATAATAGAAAAAATATCCTACTACTATTATAAAGGCGAAAGTTTGTAAGTATGGATGTATGGATGTATGGATGTTTGTTACTCTTTCACGCAAAAACCACTGAACGGATTTGGCTAAAATTTGGTACACAGATAGTTTAGAACCTGGATTAACACATAGGATAGTTTTTATCCCGATTTTATGTTCCCGTGGGATAATTTTCGAGTTGTAGCGGGTGAAACCGCTGGCAACAGCTAGAATGGGATGGAAACGGATGGAGTGAGATGGAGTGAGATGGAGTGAGATGGAGTGGGATGGAGTGGGATAGAGTGGGATGGAGTAGGATGGAGTGGGATGGAGTGGGATGGCGTAGGATGGAGTGGGATAGAGTGGTATGGAGTAGGATGGAGAGGGATGTAGTAGGCTGAAGTGGGATGGAGAGGGGTGGAGTGGATTAGAGTGGGATGGAGAGGGATGGAGTAGGATGAAGTGGGATGGAGTTGGATGGAGTGGGATGGACTGGGACGCAGTGGGATAGAGCAGGATGGAGTGAGATGGAGTGGGATGGGGTGGAATGGAGTGGGATGGATTGAAATGGAGGGGGATGGAGTGGGGTGGAGTGGGGTAGAGCGGGACGGATTTTGATGGAGTGCTATGAAGAGGGATGGAGTGGGATGAAGTGGGATGGAGTAGGATGGAGTGGGATGGAATGGGATGGAGAGGGATGGAATGGGATGGAGTGGGTTAGAGTGCGATGGAGGGGGATGGAGTGGTATGGAGTCGGAGGCAGTGGGATGAAATGGGATGGAGTGGGATGGAGTGGGGTTGAGTGGAGTGGTGTAGGATAGAGTGGGATGGAGTGGGATGGCGTAGGACGGAGTGGGATGAAGTGGTATGGAGTAGGATGGAGAGGGATGTAGTAGGCTGAAGTGAGATGGAGTGGGATGGGGTGGAATGGAGTGGGATGGATTGAGATGGAGAGGGATGGAGTGGGGTGGAGTGGGGTAGAGCGGGATGGATTTTGATGGAATGCTATGGAGTGGGATGAAGTGGGATGGAGTAGGATGGAGTGGGATGGAATGGGATGGAGAGGGATGGAATGGGATGAAGTGGGTTAGAGGGCGACGGAGGGGGATGGACTGGTATGGAGTGGTATGGAGTCGGAGGCAGTGGGATGGAATGGGATGGAGTGGGATAGAGTGGGATGGAGTGGGATTGAGTGGAGTGGAGTAGGATAGAGTTCCGGAGTGGCATGGCGTAGGACGGAGTAGGATGGAGAGGGATGTAGTAGGCTGAAGTGGGATGGAGAGGGGTGGAGTGGATTAGAGTGGGATGGAGTGAGATGGAGAGGGATGGAGTGGGATGAAGTGGGTTGGAGTTGGATGGAGTGGAATGTAATGGGATAGACTGGGACGCAGTGGGTCAGAGCGGGATGGAATGAGATGGAGTGGGATGGGGTGGAATGGAGTGGGATGGAGTGGTATGTAGTGGGATGGAGAGGGATGTAGTGGGATGGAATGGGATGGAGTGGGATGGAGCAGGCTGGATTGAGATGGAGAGGGTTGGAGTGGGGTAGAGCGGGACAGATTTAGATGAAGTGCTATGGAGAGGGATGGAGTGGGATGAAGTGGGATGGAGAAGGATGGAGTGGGATGGAATGGGATGGAGAGGGAAGGAATGGGATGGAGTGGGTTAGAGAGCGATTGAGGGGGATAGAGTGGTATGGAGTGGGATGGAGTGGTATGGAGTCGGATGCAGTGGGATGGAATGGGATGGAGTAGGATGGAGTGGGATGTAGTGGGATAGAGTGCGATGGAGTGGGATGGAGTGGGATTGAGTGGGGTGGTGTAGGATAGAGTGGGATGGAGTGGGATGGAATGGGATGGAATGAGATGGAATAGGTGCTCTAATTGAATAGTACTGCCTTTGAACTACAGAGGGCGTTTATTACAAACACGTCTAATATTCTTGGAAATTCTAAATAAATTCTTAATATAGGGTTTATATAAAAACGATATGATTTATAAGAAACCTGGCGAGAATTAAGCGCTTCGCACAAAAAAAAAATACATTGTCAAATTCCGACATCCACGCGAACGAAGTCGCGGGCACAGCTAGTATAAAATATTCGTCGAAATGATTTACATGAAAAACAAATTTTAAAATACACAATTTTAATAAACCTACTAAACCAGTCCCGGATTCCAGATATTACGGTGAGGTAGGGAAATAATAAAATAGCCAGGCAAGAGATGAGATCATACTCCAGGATAAAACTGGTTTGAAGACTTCTATTTTACATGCAGCTTCAAGCGATCTAATTTTTTATTTTCGATCGTACAGCATTTTAATCTGAAATAATACATCATAGCCTATAAAAAACTTTCATATAGGTATCGTATTTTATGTTAAAACTGATGATAAGAAATTACTCAAATTTTCAATGAAAGAAAATTCTTCTGTAATTTTTAATCCCATTGAAAAAAGATGTCTTTTAATAAGCGATGCTTTTTTGACGAAAAGCACTATTTCTGTTTCAGTAAGAGTGCATGAAAAATAAACTTTTCGTACCACTTGCTCAAAAAAGTGACATTCTATGCCACAAAAAGCGTACATAACAATAGTCATTATTAATCTGTTAAAAACAGCTTTCCCTAGGGAAAGAAAGTTGTACTGAATTTCATTCATCCTCTAGGGAGAGAATGTGATTTGAATTTCGAATACTTACCGATAGTGAACTACATCAGTCTGTCTTTACACCATTGAGTTGGTATGTAAAGCATTATACAACTTTTTGAAAAAGGAATACGCATTTATTATGCAGTTATGATTTAATAACATTACGAAAACCGAAGAGGCCGTATGATCTTGATGCCTTTGCTTTTACGAGAATACAATATAATCTAGGAATTTGCCGCGTTTTGTTTTCTTCATCAAATACATAAACGTTGACTTTATTTTAATTTTATTTTTAAATAAGTTATTGTTAAATTTAAATGTTTAATTAATGCTTATCTCATACATATTATTATAACGTTAATTTTTTCGCAAGTGGTACGAAAAGTAGAGTATTTTCCTCGGTGATAAAGCTGTCTTAGTCTTGGGTGAACTTAAATCCCTCGCTACACTCAGGACTCGTCTTAAATCCCTCGCTTTGCTCGTGATTTAAGTTTCTAACACCCTCGCTACGCTCGGGAGTAAGCCTCGAGTCCTTCGTTATGCTCGCGATTTAAATCGTCACCCGCGACAGAAGACACTGCTTTATCCCCTTGGTTAATAATCTACTATTTCATTTCTCATACTCGGAAAGTAGTGTTTGTTTGATCAGAGCAGCGGGTCGAAAACGATGCTTCCCTCCCTTGGGCGGGAAAGACTCATAGTAATTGCTTCCCTCCCTAGGGCGGGAATGAATTTTAAAAATAGAACTAAAATTGGTTGTTAGTCGGCTATAATTTTTTTTTAATAATTAAGAAAAATATCGATTAAAAAAATGCTGCGGTCTTGTGAGTGTATACGGCCAATGTGAATTAAAAAAAACATATTATAATGGGATGGCCCGCGGCGGTGACGCGGGCGGTGTGTTCCATATTTGAAATTTAAATTAAAAAAGACTATTAAATAGGTACTGCTCGTGTTATTACTATCAATAAATATTTTAGAAAAACTACTATTTTTTACTTTCCTTATATTTGAAATGAAAAGTAGAGTGTTTAACACGGGTGAAAGTCATCAATTCCCACTCGGACTATAGCCGCCCTCGCTTCGCTCGTGCGTCTAAATACCTCGTATGGGAATTGATTCCTTTCCACCCTTGTATAACAATCTACTATACTCGTTTCCCATTTAATATTTCCATATTCGTAAGTTTTTGTATTAATAAGTAAGTTATACTGATTATTTTACCTTTTTTGAAGAAGAAACAAATTAAAATAAGTAATTTAATTATAGTTATTATGAAAAAAAATAAAAATATTTCACGAATCTTAAAATGTACTAAATTAAATATTTTCATAGAAAAATAAATTAAAAATAAATAATTACAGGTAAAAAAATAACTTTCACATCAACAATGCATAAACTTAACTTTCACATAAACGTACATAATTTTACTGACCTGTATATTACTGTTGATACTTATCAATACACGCGGGTAAATATCAAAAGATTGCACACGGCAGATAATATAAGACATTCTAAATGCAATACCTATGAAAATGTCAACAAGAAACAGCAGTGTTGACATAGATGCTTATCAATGTAGGGTTGCCATACGTCCGGGTTTTTGTCCTAGTTTGGAGGGCGTCCGGGGAACGTCCAGGGATTAAAAAAAAAATAAAGTTGGGCCACCCGGTCACCCGCGACGCACACTTTCACCGTCCTCCTACCCCCCGAAAGCACTTCGACTCATGTCCACGCACACTTCACCGTCCTTCCATCCCCCCGTGTGCACTTTTCCGGGTTCTGGACTCAAAAATCCGGGGTTTTCACGCGTCTTGCCCTGGTTTTCAAATTTTAGAGATGGCAACCCTATGGGTGCTTGTAGACGGCGCATGTAATCCGCGCAAGTGCCTCAACATGCTCAAGATACATACGCCGTGTACACGCCCCCTGCGGCGGGTAGCTTGCGCATGTTACTCGCGCGGGTAAACCGCAAACCCGCACCTTTACTTGCGCCGTGTACAAGCACCCTATATCAATGTTTGATAATACGAGTACTATGTAAATACATAATAATTATAATGTTTTACACATTTCGAAGTAACGGAGACTTGAATTAGAGCTTATTACTGTATATAAACAGTTAAAGTCCTACTAATATTATAAATGTAAAAGTTTGTTTGAATGGATGTTTGCTACTCTTACAAATCTTTCCTCTTTATAATAATAATATTGTAATAATATTAGTATTATTATAGAACTAATGTCCTGTGTGTATTCTTTTATAATAATAACAAAGATAATTCTTTTGTAGATATTCGACTGCAGAGAAGTGACAACGGCCAGTGGAATGTTCGAAGCCCTCTGCACTCACATCAAATTTGGAACTAACAAGGGAAATATAAGGTAAGATCTCATTATTTATATATAAACTACCTATTTTGTGTCTTGTGGTAGCAAGCGCGATCAGCTAGTTTAAGTCCTCGGTTCGATCCGTTCAGCCATTCTGACGTGATTAAGTATGTAACAAACATCCATTCATACATTAATCCAAATATGCAAACTCTTTCATTCATCATAGGTAGATTTCTGAATGCAGCAATTTTTTTATAAAAATAAATTAATTACATTTATTTCAAGTCCGTTGCCTATTTAAAATAAAAATATATATTACACATAAACTTGATTAATCTAAAATGTCATTTATAAATAAGTCATAATAAATTAATCAATAAATAAGGTTAAAAGTAAAATAATTAATAATAGATTTAGAATAAATAAATTTATGTTAACCTTCAAGCGGGCGCGCGTAGTCGAATCGACCGCGCTTAATACATTTTCGTTCATATTATTATTACTCATCACATGAATTTCTCATTCCTAGTAGCCTGTCGCTATGTCATTGGGAGTAAAATAAAGAATATTCCGTCACTCGGAGTGCTCTCACCACTCCACAGATCGCAATTGTTTTAGCCCCGGCGCAGTCGTCGAAAAGACTACACGCGCCCGTCGTCGAAAAGGTTACGCGCGACGCTCATCGCGACATAATTCTTCTACGCGTTCGTCGTAAACTTCCTCAATATTATCGAATTAAGCTTGGAATTTTGTTTATTTTATAAAATGAGTCGTGGACGGTTATCACAAAGTTCAGTACTCGACAAACTACTAGGAAAAGTCGAAGAAGAGAGTAAATTAGAGCTCCGTGACCAAGGCTCTGAAACTTCCAACAACATCGTTTCAGAGGAACGTCGGTCTAGTCAGGAATCAAACGCTTGGACTCAGATGAGAATAATTGGAAACTTTCACAAATAAACATCTGTTTTACAGAGCGCAATAAAGTAACAAAGTGGCAAAAATCTTATAATAACTGATTATGAAGCAAATTAAACCAAAATAAATTATTTTTATCCTTATTTTGTCATTATTATTGTTTGACTAGGTGTATAAACCCGTAAAAAGGTTTTGTGTACCTAATTTTTGTCCAAATCCAAAAAATGCTTGAGTTATGTTCATTGATGTAAAAAATATTTATATCTCATAATTATAACGACTTGTTTTGACAAATTAGATGTTTAAGACAATCAAAACATATCTGCGTACATAAAAATAAATAATTATTGGACAAAAAGTTTTTCAATTTTTTTATTTATCCCAGAGGTCTTTTCGGTTACGCGCGCCCGCTCCCGTTACAACAGACCGCGCGCCCGCTTGAAGGTTAAAAAACCGGCCAAGTGCGTGTCGGGCCACGCACAGTGTAGGGTTCCGTAGTTGCCCATCAAAATACTTATGCGAACTAACTAAACTGATTCGCTGAATTTAATTTTAAAAAGAAGAATTTTCAAAATCTGTCCAGGAGTCTTTGAGAAATCGGGGAAAATACATAAGAAAAAACATTACAACGAATTTAGAACCTCCTCCTTTTTTTTTAATTTAATTAAAAATAGTTGACGATAAAAACCTACCTATCCCCAAAAAACATACCTATAAAAGCTGTAAAAATAAAGTTGACAAACTTACATTTGCAGTTGTCTCCGGTACATTTTGCTTAAGAAAATATGATATCAAGTACATTTTATAAGTTGGTCGACTATTACTCGTAAAGTTGTAAAGCCTACTTAGTCATAATAATTTTCTTTTAAACTTCGTTATATGTACTACTATTGTGAATTTTTTCTCACCCCCAAACATAACCGTTTAGCTGGTAGAGGGGGGGGGACACTCGAATCGAGCAAAATTTAGCACTTTAAAGCTTAATATTTCACAAACGAATTTTTTTATCAAAAAATTGTTAATGGAAACTATCATTATTTTTTAAAGGCCTATTTAATGATACCCCACACTAAGGGGTACGCGAGAAAAAAAAATCCTCACTTTACGTGTAAGTACTGGAGGTACCCTAAAAAAAAATATTTTACGAGATTTTATTTTACCACTTTTTTGGCACAACAAATCCGTATATTTACACCAAATTACAGCTCTCTAGTACTGTGCGTCTCTGAGCTAAACTGCGGACAGACGGACGGACATGGCGAAACTATAAGGGTTCCTTGTTGACTACGGAACCCTAATTAATTGTGTTTAAAATAAGGAGTGACAGATAATACAACCAAGTTAGTGTGGTAGTATGGCTATTTTGATGAAATCAATCAGTCAAAATACTGGCCAGTACAGTTTGTTCGAAAGCTATCGCGCATTGTGACTGCGAATGTAGCTTAGTTTTTTTTTACATTTCAAAATTACTTTGAAGAATAAATAATTTTTCAACTATTAACACCACTTTTAAAACGCAACGCGCCCTAGGCGGTGAACGTTAAGTTCAATTGACTTTTTGTACAAAATTCAACGCTTTTTTAACGGATAATCAAAAAGCTCTTGGATGGGGGCTTGAGTTTCAGTTTTTGGAAGCTCTTTAATGGGTCCAATGGGAATATTACACCTTAAAAGCTATACTTGCATCCTTCACCCAAGTTTAAATACATGGTGGTTGCGTTAATGCAAATTTCTCAAAACTACCGTAAGTTTCCCTCGTTTGTAGCGTGTTAAACATTACCTGTTTGATGAGTTAGGATATTAGTTGAGAAACATAATAATATAAGTTCGAATAGTTGCCATATTTGAGGGTCTTCGTCTTAAGACTTTAAGTGGAATAATCTGTTCATAATAAGCTTTAAAATGTTGTCAGACGGGGTTTTGAATAATAACAAAAAAATAATTATTCCTCAATCCGTAATTCTAAAAACCCATCCAGAAAGTCTGCCCTAAGGGGGGGACAATAATACCTAAAATTTCCCTCCTGAAAATCCCTCAGGAATCGATAAATATGACTGACTTTTTACAGACCACAGAACTAAATAGATATTCTAGTAGATGATCAGTCTGCTGGGTCTCAAATTAACCCCTTCGTTTCTTTTCAGGTCTGCCATAACAATATTCCCTCAGCGCACAGACGGTAGACATGACTACAGGATATGGAACCCACAGCTCATCAGCTACGCTGGCTATCGTATGCCTGACGGATCCATACTTGGTGATCGTGGACGCTTGGAGTTTACTGAGGTAACAAAATAGTTTCATCACCGTTTTTATCATTTCCAACCCAATGCGCCCTCTCTACTTTGTACCAAATCCACCCGAGCGAGTCTCAACTATGTCTTACCGTCGAATTTCTGAATATCGTCCACCCGTTTAGTCTGCCAAAATTTTATTATAGATCACAAATATTATTTTTTTGATGTGTTCGAATTTCCTCAAAACTTAATGATAGCAGTTGAAACAAAAAATAAACAAATTTCCTCATTAAAAACATATGATATGATGAAATGACTTGCTAAATACAGCAAAACAAATTATTCGCTTAGAATTATACAATAACTCATTAAATAATAATACGTTCCATATTGTACCTATTTTATAAACTGGATTTGGATGTAACATTTAAGTAAACCAGTTTTGTACGAAAAGTTGTAAACAACTAAGGATTGCATCGGTAGACGTTGAATATTTGGACGTAATTAATAAATTATTGATATTCGTGCACGTGTAAAACTCACGTGTTTTGATTGTCCACTACTTATTTATATCCGTGGAAATGATAAAGGCCCTGTAACGCATATAGCAATCGATCAACCAGAGTGACTTTAGTCGGTAATAGTTTGACAGCAATCAACGCATGAGTCTTCTCACTTTGGGTGGAACGCAAGAGGCGCCGGATGTTAAAAACGCTAGAATCTCAAGGTCTCACCGCGAGCACTCACCTGTAATGTAAAATAAAAGTTCGCAATTTGATGCTCTTCGAAAATTCCAATCGGTAACGTTACATTACAGGTGAATGCTCGCGGTGAGGGAGCGCCCTAAAGAAACGGATTAAAAATGGAATATAACTGTAATTTATGATTCACACGTGACTATAGTCCAGGCAGTTAATATCGTTAAAATATTAAGTATTATTACATCAATCAATTAATTATGATGCTGTCGACGATGAATTAATTCGGTAGTCGTTTAATCATATGAATGCTTTCATTAAATAAATGTTAATTTACATTTGGTAAATTATATTTTGTAGGTATAATTAGGAAAATAGTTTCATAGCAAAGGCAATTTAATCGTTCGGAAGTTTTACAGGGTGACTTGTAATATAGTTATCCAAACTAAAGAAGTCAGTTAAAACATAAAAATAGTCATGTATATAATAATTTTTCATAAATTTCCTTTGGGAGGAAGAAGCGTGAGCATTGATTCCAAACCTTGATTATAACTTTTAACATTATAAAATGCGTGACCTAAGTCAAATTATTTTTTCCCGACGTCGTTAATTGCAATATTTTATTAATTTATTTATCCTTTATTTCGGGCAACTAAAGACCCATAAAACATAATACACATATTAATATAAAACAATGATAAACTATACATATAACTATATATCACAAACAATATACTTGAAAAACTACTTAAAAACTACTGACTACACGAAGTGACGGGTGGTGACGGCTTCGTGTTACGCTGCGAGGTCTCGCGTAGCCGGCTTCGGAATCGCTGATACAGCACACCTTTCGGCCAAAACTCTTCGTTAAGGAAGGTCGCCAAATGGTGGGTCGGAACGCGCACCACAAACGAATTAAAAATGGTGTTATGGCGCGCCTCCAACTTCTCCACCCTCAAGTTCCAGTTGGTCTTCACCCGTAAATACTCGACGGTTATATTCAAACACAAATCATCAAAATACTATTGTATAGCTGTCACCACCTAAACGTTTCCTGTATTCTTTTAGGTTTGCTTGAAGTTAGGATGGAAGCCAAAAGAAAAAACGGCATGGGACATCCTGCCGCTGGTGCTGTCAGCTGATGGCAAGGATCCGGAGTACTTCGAAATTCCACGAGAAATTGTTATGGAAGTGGTTATGGACCATCCCCAGTAAGTGAAACAAAAATATACATTTTGTTAAGAGTGATGAAACTGGACCATGGACCATGCCCGGGTTGACGGCGCGTCGTGTTTCACGCGCGCTTGAAAGAGCGTCATCAAAATGACGGGGCGGGCTCTCAGAGAGCCAAAGCCTGCCGGGGGCGCGGGACTTATTTCCTTACCGTGACCCTGGAACATAAAGGGCTATTGAAGAACACCGTGGATTTTATTCAGTACAAGTCTGACAGTCCCTCCCTCCCTGCCCGGGGTGGGAGGACTAATTTCATGATTTTACCACGCTAAAAAAAAAGAGTGATGAAACTATAATGATGGATTATGAACCTTTTAAAATTAATTAAGACCAGCAGTGAGCTAAAATAGCCGACGATACGATCTGAACCCATGCAATTTTGTAACCTATGGATGTCCATATAAATATGCTTTCTCACTGAATGCCTCCGGCATCACATCGCGTTTTGCCTTTACAGAGATCGCTTCGCCAGATTATATCGCTCTCTGAATGTCGTTAGTGCATTTTGTTAATACATTACAAATGTTGGATTTTTGGCAAATATTGTGCTGATTACAATATCAGTACCCTTTTTTTTTTTTTTTTTTTTTTTTAGCGTGGTAAAATCATCAAATGAGTCCTCCAACCCCGGGCAGGGCGGGAGGGACTGTCAGACTTCTACTGACTAAAATCCACGGTGTCCTTCATAGCCTGTTACGTTCCGGGGTTACGGTTAGGGAATAATCCCGCGACCCCGGCAGGCTTTGGCCCTCTGAGAGGGGGGCCCCGTCATTATGCTGACGCTCTTTGAGGCGCGCGTGGGACACAACGCGCCGTCGACCCGGGCATGGTCCTTGGTCGGGCAGCGAGTTGCCCTTTACTCGCTGCCCGCATGCCCGCGCCTACGGTGGCCGGAGATCATCTTGCGACGTCCGTCGCCGTGGGCGCCTACCACTGCGGCTGGGGCGGAGGGAGGACGCTGTCCTCTCTCGCTCGCGGCCTGCCTCCTCCTTGACGAGCATTACTGCCTCGCAGAAGGAGCTGACCGCTTCCCACTCCGTCTCGCCCCGCAGCATGGCCGCAACCAATGCCGGGCGCGAGAGGTCTCCGCCTATCGCAGCCGTGAGGACACGTCGGTGCTCCGCCCAAGCTGGGCAGTCTTGCACCGTATGCTCCACCGTGTCCTCCGGGCGATCTTCGCAGTGGTGGCACCCAGGCGTCTCCTCCTATATCAGTACCCTTAGCACGAGTTTTCAGTATTTGAGACGTAAAGTTAACTGGAACTTTGAGAATTTTAAATTGACAATTTTCAAGGAATAAAATAGTTCCTTTTTCGCACACCAGAGGCACTGTTCCATTTTTCACACTGCAAACACGCTGTAAAGTAAAAGAGTGAAAACTCGTGCTAAGGGTAGAGATCGTTGGAACGAGACGCCGATCTAAATGCATTTTATTTTTCAGATACGATTGGTTCCAAGATCTCGGTCTTCGTTGGTATGCCTTGCCGGCCGTCTCCGGGATGAGGATGGACTGTGGTGGTCTGGAGTTCACCGCAACTGCCTTCAACGGCTGGTATATGGGCACTGAGATCGGTTGCAGGAATTTCTGTGATACCAATCGATTTAACATACTTGAGGTGAGAGATTTCCTTGACGTTACTTTTTTTTAAATATGATAGTCAGGTTACCTTTAAACCCCTTCTACACGATCAGACCTGAACGCCTGACAGAGGTGATCTTGGTCCGTTGGGAATGAAAATCTACCGTGTTGACGTTGGTCGTACGGCCAAATATGGGCGGGGTCAATCGGGAGCGCAACCGTCCCGACAGGCTGCGTCCGCGATGGGACCCGACCGTCAGCCGACAGCGTTCTAAACGGTGGGGTACTGACGGTAGTGTTGACACGACCAAGTTCACCTCTGTCAGGCGGTCGGGTTGATCGTGTAGAAGGGGTATTAGCCGCTGCGTAAACTTTGACATTTTTGTCTCTTTTGTTGGATACGAAATGCCCAATGAATATTTTATTGTCATAGGTACAATTAGTATGAAATTAACAACTCCCTTTTTAGTTTATAATTTAAAGAACAAAGCTCAAAATGTATTAAAGACCATAAAGCTTATTCGGTTATCGCTTGCCATTTGTCTGGGGGAGCAGGTCTGCTAGTGGGTTAAGAAGAAACACGCCACATTAGCTATCCAAAAGATAGCACTATGCTTCAAAAGTACGGTTTCTTGTGGTCTGCCGAAAAAAAGACGTGCAGTGAAGACGAGTTTATTTTTTTTTAAAGTTTAGACATATCTAAATAATATATATTTTACAGACCGTGGCTCAAAGGATGGGGTTAGACACGAACATGATGTCGTCTCTATGGAAGGACAAGGCACTGGTAGAAGTGAACATAGCAGTGTTGTACAGTTACCATAGAGACAATGTGTCTATAGTGGACCACCACTCAGCTTCGGAGCAGTTCATGAAACACATGGAGAATGAGAGCAGAATCCGGTAAGTTATTTTTTTTTTTTTTTTTTTTATTAGCCTGCTCTGTCCCACTCCTGGGCAAAGGCCTCCCTCCACTCTTTCCACTTCTCGCGAGCCCGCGCTTCCTCTTTCCAGTTCGGAAGGAACCTATCCAGTTCGTCCCGCCATCTCCTTCGTGGCCTGCCGCGTCCACGTCTCACTGTATCAGGGCTCCAGTTTTGAGCTATTTTGGCCCACAGTTTGTCGATACGACAGACATGTCTTGCCCAGTCCCATTTCAGTTGGGCAGCCTTCTGAGCCACGTCAGCTATATTCGTCTTAAGTTATTTAGTAGGTACTTATTTTTAGGGATCAATTAGTGGCACTTCAGAGGGTCGTGGCTAATTACTACCAGCCGTTGGTTCCGCCTGTCATTTATAGATCTTTGGGTTGGGAAAATCGAGGAACGCACAGGCAGATCTTCCGGATTAAGCCAAGATTGCCGATGTTGGTCTGTTGGTGAATGATTGTCTCTCATAGCGAGTTTTCTCCGTGTCTCGGAAAGCACGTAAAGCCGTTGACCCCAGCTGTCATTTGTAGATCTTTGAGATTGGTCATATACCTAGTCGCCCGACTAGGTGCCGATACCAACCTAGTTGGGAAAAGGCAAATGATGAGTTGTTGGGATCTGAAATTCTCCTGACTATATCTGACAGTTTTCCATAACGTAATGTACCTTTCAGAATGAAGAAGGACAAGCGACATTGCGGGACTCTCTTCGAATATTTTTTTTAATTGTTATGGGTATAAGGATATTTATGAGCAGTGGTGGCCCAGTGGTATCGGTCCCGACTTACGAGTTGTAGGTCGTGGGTTCGAACCCCGCCAGGCGCATTACTATGTGTAATTTATTTAATCACCACTGCTCTCAAAACGGTGAAGGAAAACATCGTGAGGAAACCGG
Source organism: Agrotis segetum (assembly GCA_036375495.1). Taxonomy (NCBI): domain Eukaryota; kingdom Metazoa; phylum Arthropoda; class Insecta; order Lepidoptera; family Noctuidae; genus Agrotis; species Agrotis segetum. Next base: position 178,521 of record JAQSVV010000712.1, on the reverse strand, counting down.
CATGCCCTAGAACCAAAATTCGAAGACATGTGATATCCACCAATCCGCACTGAGCCCGCGTGGTGGATTATGGCCCACTCCTTCTCACAGAGAGGAGGCCTGTGTCCCAGCAGTGGGAACATTATAGGCTGATGATGACAAGGACATATTGGCGGATGGGAAATAATATCAGACATCTTGACCCTTGATCTTGATATCTTGCTTTTTGTTCAATACTTGTAAAAGCTTGAAAATGTGATTGATATTGGTCTACGTTCAATGTTACGAAATAGGACGAGTTGAGCCCTAATAGATAAGATAAGGTGCAAATTGGTCTTTGGTTTTCTAAAGGACGAATTGCCACATATCCCCTAAAAGATCTATATATTATTTTAGTAATCTTGACAACTAATTTTTAAAAGTGTCTCACTTTTCATTTCATTTTTCTAACATAACTTAGCGTAAGGCGCAATTTTATTTCAGTTAGAGATTTCTTAGGAATAATTTAACTCTATAGTTTTTAACCGACTTCAAAAAAAGAAGGGGGTTCTCAATTCGTCGGAATCTTTTGAACATTACTGTTTTTTTAGGGGAGGTTGCCCGTCTGATTGGATCTGGATTGTGCCGCCGATGTCCTCATCTCTAACTCAAGTGTTCCATCAAGAAATGGCTTTGTACTATCTCAGACCTTCATATGATTACCAGGTAAGACATAACAATAAAAAAAAAAAACTGAGAGAAGTTTTTGCTAAAAAATTAAAACTTGTGAATGGAACATTAGTTTAATAAAATAATTGTCATCTAGTTTATTTCAAACTTGGTGTTACCAGCGGCTACGAGCTCCTGTAACTTGTAAATTATCCTGTATCGTGGTTAAGTTTACATTAAACTACATAACACAAGTATCTACATCCGGAAAAACTATTTGCAGATCATACAATATTTTAGATCTATAGGAGTATTGAACTCAATCAATCGGTTTAGCCACACCATTTTACGAGCGACGTCAATATCTTTCAAAGTGAACATTAGTTATAATCTAGCTTATATTATGAGTATCATAAAAATATAGTCACTCAAATATCTAGATTGCTGTGTTAATCCTGGTTTGTTACTCATTCACCCCGCAGGTTTCAAATAAGTTGGGTCTAAGGCTGCTTTTCCACCAGAGATGCGCTATGCTACGTTGCTAAGGATGCGTTTGATATCCACCAATCATATTCATTTGTTTTCAAAACGCACACACACATAATGAGTATGATTGGTGGATATCAAACGCATCCTTAGCAACGTAGCATAGCGCATCACTGGTGGAAAGGCAGCCTTACCCATGGGTTCCGTAAAAGATTAACGTTTTTAACTAAGTTTTATAATACGCCATTTATAAACATTAGTAAGGGAGACATTGTATGTTTATTTGCCAGGAAGCGGCATGGAAGACCCATCAATGGACCAAAACGGATGGTGGGAAGTCAGTACACAGAAAGTTCCACTTTAAGCAGATTGCTCGCGCCGTCAAGTTCACTTCTAAACTGTTCGGGAGGGCCCTCTCTAAGCGCATAAAGGCAACAATTTTGTACGCCACAGAGACAGGCAAATCTGAACAGTATGCCAAGGAGTTAGGGACGCTTCTTGGACACGCTTTCAATGCACAGGTAAGATTTTATTGCGTTCTTTAAATAAGAATGAGTTTAAGTTGTGTGAAGCATTTTTGTTACTTTAAATTGGATGGTTTGAGGTATCCGTGGAAAGAAATAGTCATTTTTATGTGCAAATCGTTTTGAGTTACAAACAATATTGAGTGCTTTATAACAGATACCTACTTGATTGTAACAAAATTTATGAAGATTGTAAAATGTTTTGTTGAAATAACTTTATCTTTTCTCTACATAATAATATAGAACAAAGTGGCGCATAAGTTGCGAACGATGGCGCTTGATCATCCTTTTTTGTGTTCGTTACAATTGTTAGAACAACACGGTTTGAATGTATGAAAATTTTCAGAAAATCGTAGGGCTGGTTGGTAGTCAGTTATAAACACGGATGGGTAATTTATTTTCTCAGGTCCAATGCATGTCTGAGTACGACATGTTCTCCATTGAACACGAAACTCTCCTTATTATTGTAACATCAACTTTCGGAAACGGAGAGCCTCCTGCCAACGGAGTGGTACGTACACATAAATATATTGAAAAATAAAAATATATCAAAAATAGAAAAGAAAATAAAATATCACTGGTCGTTTTTTCAGGACTTTGCTGAACACCTCATCGAAATGGTTAATGCTGAGAAGAGAAACCAAGACGAAATGATGGACTTCCATTCTGCGTAAGGAAAAAACTAAAATAATACAATAGTTATTTTTATCTCCACATTATTCCGGGTTTTAATTCATGTATTTATAGCATCTTTTCTGTTTACCCAGACTGTAAATGTACCTATGTATCGAACATACAAATGAAAGCAGAAGACAGGGTGATGTGGCGCAGCCTGAAATAGGCCTATGTCCAAAAGTGGAATGCGATCGGCTAAGTTGATGGATTGGAAGATCCAAATCGGTTCATTTTCTCATGATTGAATCACAAAAATTATATACTTCAGTACTTGAAATATTACTAGGATTACATACATAATCAGGCTGTGTATAAATTGACACTCTCATTGCAGAGGTGTGAAGACACCAAAGTCTCCGTTAAATAAGTCTCTGCTAAGATCTAACAGCGTTCTCACATCAAACATGGATTCTAAACGGCAGTTATCACGATTGGAGTCAACCAGAAGTAAGTTAACCTTGTCTACCAAATACTTGTAAAAAAAATATCTTAGAATAAAGGGCTTTTAAAGGAGATTACAAGCTTTTGTAGAAAACTTTGCTGATAGATTTAAACCCATGAACCTAAAGCCGTCTCTTCATGGCGTGTAATGCCGCGAATGTTTCCCGGGACGCACAACCCTAATCGAATCAGGCGCAGGCGGGCTCGAATCTCGGCATGGCTCACGATATTATACTCCATGAGAAGCCAGCATTAGGGGTTTAAGAAATTACATTTTTATATCTTCAATCACATGACAATCTACCGCAAAATTCTTTTTGATTTGACCACTAACAAATCCGTTTTTACTTACAGGTGCCTTAACAGTTGCATCATCCGTAGAACACATAGCTCCACTGAGCAATGTACGCTTCGCTGTGTTCGCCCTCGGATCTAGTGCGTATCCGAAGTTCTGTAACTTTGGCAAATTCATTGACAACTTCCTCGGCAGTCTGGGTGGTGAAAGAATCATGGATTTGTGCTGTGGAGACGAAATGTATGGACTTGAACAGCGATTCCGTACTTGGTCATCAGAAATATTCTTGGTAAATAAAAATATTTTTTTCCTTAACTGCAAATAAAAACTTGAAAAAACTTCATTGTAGATAATTGAAATAATAAAATTTTTGAATTTCAGGAATCTTGTAGAACTTTCTGCTTAGACGAAAGCGACATGATAAAAAATGCACAGAATGCGTTAGGTATAATCCCAGCTACGGAAGAAACTGTGAGATTCGGCAAACCATCAGCAGATTTACCTTTGATCAACGCATTAGAAGCAGGATTTAGAAAACAGCTGGTTACTTACAAAGTTAAAGAAAACAAAACATTGGTACAGCATTCAGAATCTAATTCTGAGACTGTATTCGTAGACCTAGAACCCAATGTAAGTTTTTTTATTTTGATGTCAATAAACAATGTGTTATTAGACTTCCTTAGTAAAATTAAAAAAAAGGTTGCACTCCAGGAGTGCCGGTAGAAGTGAAAACTTTTTTGTTACTATGTTTTATTTTTAATTTGAATGACGTCTTACTCATTTTCGATCAGGGTCACGTGACCCTGACGCGAGTTTTAAATTTTTTACCCATTACAGAAAAAGTGTACAACGCCGCTAAAGAAGTTTTCACTTCAAAAAAATTATTAAAACTCTGACATGCTATCGAAAATGTAGCGGTAGACTTGATACATGCAGTGGTTACCTATAAAAACAACCTATAAGATATTAATGTCAAAGGTGTGTTGTCCAGATTCGAGTAATAATATTAAAATTAACCTTTCTACAAAAATTCCAAACAACAAAACATCTTTGATAACTACTATATTATTTTTATTTCCCTAGTCATCTACTTATGGTACACACTCAATCTGAATAATCAATCTTTAATTATTTAGAGCGAAATTAAATACGTTCCTGGCGACCACATCGGTGTAATGGCCATTAACAAAAAAGACATAGTTGACGCTGTGCTAGACAGACTCAAAGGCATCGAAGACTTGGACAAAGTTGTACAACTCCAAGTGATGAAAGAAACATTAACACCAACAGGTAAAATTAACAATAACAATAATATAAATGTCAATGTTGATAAAACTGGTATTATAAAACTGATTTGGAATTACGCAGACGGCAAAGGAATGCTTATTTATGCAAGAACTGGTTTCGTCTCAAACGTGATGATGGAGGAATCAAAATAATAAGGGACAAACTTAGACTGTTGAAACACGTGACTAGTTATTTTGGAAGTTCTAAAAGAATTCCCATTTAGAACTTTAATTATAGATATCTATGGAACTAAAAACAAAGGATTTGAGTTTTTTGCGATCTTTTGAACAACTTGTATTATAAGAGTTATCAGTATGAGCTAAGCTGAGCAAAATACTAAAGTATTGGAGTCTTTTATACGATATATTGGAAACATTGCATGTTTTCCAAGTTTATTTAGAATATTTTATTAATGAAGCTAAAACTGTTGTTATTTTAGGAACCGTAAAGGCTTGGGAGAGATATGAAAGATTACCACCGGCGACAATTCGAAACATTTACACAAGATTCTTAGACCTCACAACACCACCCACGACAAAAGTACTACAGTACCTCGCAGAATCATGCACTGATCAGGAAGAAGCTGATCGTATGAATGAATTGGTTACGGTGAGACTATTTTATTAGTAAACTATTTTGATTCGTTTATTATCATAATTCTAAATATGTATCTTTGAATAAAGATGAATCATGGCATTTTTATATCATTAAAAGAATTTATGAAATCGGTAGTTTTCTGTATTATGTTATAATTTATTAGTACGTCTATATCAAAATTTATTTCGTTTAGTATACTATCAGTACAATACAAAGCGTTGTCTTAATTTAAATTTTGGTTTCCAGGACTCCAACAAGTACCACGACTGGGTTAGTTTTCATTACCCCCACCTGGCAGAAGTTTTCGAACAATTCCCCTCTTGCAGACCCCAGGCATCGTTGCTTGCTATGCTACTGAGCCCGTTGCAGCCAAGATTTTATTCCATATCTTCGTCTCTCTTGGCTCATCCTCAAAGGGTCCATCTCACTGTTGCAGTTGTTGTTTATAGAACTCAGAGTAAGCATCTACTTTACGAATCTTTATTATTTTATCACATTCATGTACCTATATATTTGTAGGTATTATTTTATTGAAATCACCCCAATATCATTTCAGATGGAAAAGGACCTTTACACTATGGGGTGTGCTCGACGTATCTTAAAAATCTGAAACCTGGAGATGAAGTCATAGCATTTATCAGGCAGTAAGTTTAGATAGGAAGCTTTTAATTTTTTACGCCCAGTTCTAAACTAACGTCTAATTTGATGTGCTATTTGCAGTAAATCAAGCTTCCACATGCCTAAAGACATATCGGCACCGCTTATCCTTGTCGGACCTGGTACTGGCATTGCACCGTTTAGAGGATTCTGGCATCACAGGAGACATCTCATCGATCATTTAGTAGTTCATAAGCCTGGACCTGTTTGGCTGTTCTTTGGATGCCGATACAAGGGAATGGAACTATATAAAGAAGAGAAAGAAGCAGCGTTAGCAGATGGTGTACTTCATAAGGCACGATTGGCTCTATCAAGGGAAGAAGGTGATCATAAAGTGAGTATAGATAATTACAATAGAGTTTGAATTAATATTAGAACGGGCACTGCTATGAATAGTAACAAAATTAATAAAATTTATAAGTGACTTCATTTTGTGAACAAAATTTTCAACTCACTCATCTATATTGCAAGTAAATTTTTATTGCAAAAGCTGGTGCAGCCATCAAAATTGTATTATGTATTTACTGATCTTATATTTTCCATCAGAAATACGTCCAAGCTCTATTAGAAGACGAAGGGGCAGAGATGACTCGACTACTAGTTGAAGAAAATGGTCATTTCTACGTTTGTGGTGATTGTAAAATGGCGGATGACGTTGAACAAAAGCTTGAAGAAATCATTCAGAAACACGGCGATATGTCAGAAGATGAAGCAAAAGAATTTGTCTCTATTTTACGGGTAGGTAAAAATTGTTGTTTTTTTAAGCAACGGATAATCAAAGTCTAGGTTGAGATAAAATTTGCATTTTTCCCCAATCAAGGTCAACCAAAAGGAAGGAATAAAATTATAGTAAAAAAAATTCTATGTTTTTTGCGTTTGTATCTTTATGTGTCATAGTAGCATCTAAACCAGCGTTTCCAACCTTTTTCGGCCACGGACCCCTAGGTAATCAAGCACAGTTTTCACGGACCCCCTTAATAAAATAATAATTTAATTATAATCTCAAATCAGATTCGAATTGTAATCCGATTCTGTATTTGTTTTTTGTATACGCACGCACTTAATTTCACTCACATCATTCATTCAGTCTGGCTCACCGCCGTGCTAACTAAGCGTAACGATTACGAAACATTCATTCGGTGAGTCATCGTCCAACGTTCAAATGGTTAGCATTTATGCATGGTCCAAAGATGCCACCGCGGACCCCCATACATATACTCGCGGACCCCCAGGGGTCCGCGGACCACAGGTTGGGAAACACTGATCTAAACTACTCCACCGATTTCGATGAAATTCGAGACCAAGATTCAGGAGTTGCATTGGCGTATCTTCAACTGATTGATAAAACCGGATTCTAGGAGTCTGGTTTTATAATTAGCAAAATGGAAAATGCACTTATCGTCTCCTTCACACACACTTCATTTTGGTTATGTTGCAATAAAATTTTCAACAAGACACCTTGAAGTTATTCGTCTGACTATTTAATGACTTTACTGTCGTCTTTATTTCAGAACGAAAACAGATACCACGAAGACATCTTTGGTATCACGCTACGAACTGCTGAAGTTCACAGTGCATCCAGAGAAACTGCGAAGAGGACACGCTTAGAATCTCTTAAATCCCAAACTTCAAATACCTCTTTAATCTAAATTAAGATTAACATTATTTATCTAGTTGACTGCCTCGTATTGTAGCGGTATAACGTTACAGGGCAAACAGGGCCTTATTTACATCAGTACTCAAGGTCCTGTTTCGATTCCCACGTCCGTCGTCGGGTGAAGTGATATTGGGTTTTTGCATTACAAAATTTTTGGTAGCAGACCGGAGTCTGCATTTGTTAATGACATCACTACCAAAAGGGGTGAAAGGGGTTTGAACTTTTTTGTATGGGCCGTGTATCAGGTGCCATCCGCTATTTTGTTTTTTTTTTCAAAACGGCGTACAGAAATGAAAAATTGATAAATCACATCAATACTTGAAACATAAAATGTAAGGGGTATGCCCCTTACATCTTCAGTTTCCGAGTTATGAGCTGTCAAACATGTACAAGTAGTGACAATTTTTTTTCTTTTTTTTTAAATATTTTGATGTTTATTTATCAAAAAGGATACTTCCACAAGAAAACTAATTGAATATTAGTTTTTCCACGCATTTTAAATGCTGATTGCGTTAAACGAAATAATCCTATCTAAAAGAAAAAAATCAAAATGGCGGAAAGGAACACAAATCCTTGACCATACACCTTGGCCTTATCTTTTAGGGAATAAGACGTGAAGTTAATTATTAAATAAGAGAAGTACATTAAAGAAATCATGAGGATTTATTTGAAATACTTTATTTGTTGATCGACTTGCTTGTATAGTGTTATTTTTATTGTAGTTAAGCTAGTTGTGTAACTCTCTAGAGAGACCATGTAATTGAAGCCAATAAAATGGATGTTATTTTCAAAAATATTTGTTCTGTTTTTGCACGTAAGGACGGCCCACAAAATCTTGTGGAGATACCCAATTAATAGTAACAGAAACTTGCCCGAAGACCATAGTCGACTCCAGTCATTCATCTACACGTCTTGGTCGTCAGTCCGAATTCCATTAGCAATTGAATTTGGGTGAAATACTAAGTTTAATCAGTTAATAACGCCATTACAATTAGAACGAACTTCAGCAACATAATAATTTTGTTAACACCTTTCATTATCCTTGTTCGTAAAACGTGTTAGGAAAAAAAAATGTTTCCTTGTCTTTGTAAATTTTATGCATACGTTTATGTTTAAATATTTTAAAAACCATTTTAAATAATAAATATACTGAGTTAGAATGTGTTTGATTATTAACCGACTTCTAAAAAGGAGGAGGTTCACAATTCGATTGTTATTTATTATGTCACTTTATACACTCAGTATTAATACGTTAGCTTTAAGTTTTTTTTATCTTCAGATTAATCCGAATAAAATGCCTAGTAAAATGTAGTAAAAAAATTAAATAAAAGACATGCATCTGAATAGTTTGTTTTTATTAAATAAATTCTTCTTAAAATAAATTTCACTATAATAAATGTAATTGTGTTAGTTATATTATGTAAATATAGACATGCCAGGCATTTTTAAATTTAATAAGTTAGTTGGAAAAATTACTAAAAAATTATTAAAATTTTAATACATATTATATTAAGTGGAGTTATTTCATTGACACAATTGTATTTTTTTGTATTTAGTGGAACCCATGGTGCTAATATTGCGCAAAATAGAGTAGGAATGTTAATGCTAAAAATGGGAGTCCGCCAAAACATGCTTGAGTACATAAAACCGGTGTTTGCTGTCAATTTGTTCTTAGAAAAGCCGTTACAAGCGGTTACTCCAGCTAATTTTAGTGCCGACTTCAAAAACATACACAACCTTACAAGTGGCAAGAGTCAATGAAATAAAAAAACAAAGCCATCGACTTCCGAAAGAAAAGATGTTTTATAGGTTAGGTATTTTACCCTTTTTGTTATTTGTTTTTGAAGTCCGTTACCTTTTTTTAAGTTTTTTTTTTTATATAAAAAATAACGAACGCACCTTCTCATTTAGCGGACACCTATAGGTATATTACTCTCAAGCGCATGATTGTAAATCAAGATACTTTAATGAACACAAAGATTTACTTATGCAGATTTTAATTTTGATTTAATGTTTCAAAATCATATTTCTCTATCTAGTATTTAAGTACGAATAAAGAATATTAAAGTTTTAATCTTGTTTTTTTTCTGTAATAAAAATTTACTTTTGGTCAAATCGGCATAAAAATTGCAAAAAACGTAACAAAAATTGAATTTCGCGGGCTACATCGACGCAATCACCTTAAGTAGTCAGGTGAATGCGTCGATGTAGCCCGCGAAATTCAATTTTTTTTACGTTTTTTGCAATTTGCAGGCCAGTGACATGTTGTAACTTTATCAAAACATGAATTGCGGTAATAACAAGTATAATTTAAATATAAAAATTATCAAAAAATTCGCTCCATCAGCTCTCACATAGAAAAGGTGCATCGTAGTTAAATTTCGGAGATTTTAACATGATGCACCTTTTCTATAATACGAATTTCGCGGGCTGGTTGGAGCATCCCCCTTAAATGAAAATTTAATTTACTGGAAAAGATGCACCAACCTGAGAGAATTAAAAATATTATTAGTGAGGTTGAGATCTGTAGAGTGAACTTAGACTTGCTTAAATGCTCAGTGGCTCTTCATTTGAAAATAAACCCAACAACAATGAAATTAATATCCATATTCCCTAACGAGTTTGCCATCAAGTGAATCAAACGAAAAAAAAATTACGTATAAGTAAATAAAAGTGTACCTTACACTTTCTGAAATAGCGAGTGAGCTTAGCTTGAGAGAAGTCTAAGTTCCTTTTACAGATTTGAAAATCAGAGTCCCTTAGCACGAATTTTCACTCTTTTGCTTTACAGCGTTTTTCCAGTATTTACAGCGTTTTTGTATGAAAAAATGGAACAGCGCCTCTGGTGTGGGAAGAAAGAACTATTTTTTTCCTTGAAAATTGTCAAAGTTCCAGTTTACTTTACGTCTCAAATACTGAAAATTCGCGCTAAGGGTACTGGTCTACAAAATGACCGAACACTTTATGGTACTTTCATCTACAATATTAAAATAATATACTTGTCAGCTTCTCCTCCTAACAACATGATCATAGATTTCAATCTGGGTGTAATTGGGAGAATATACCCTTTGCTTCGTGGTGTTCTGGCCAGGATCCTGTTGAGGGTCAGGGCATATGATCTTGTGGTCATGACGGTTTTGGAATAGAAGACCTCTGTCTGGATCCATGACAGGCTGGAATTAGAAAGAGTTTTAGTTGTTTTGTAGAAACTTTTTTTTGGGATGGTAAAGGCAAAAGAAGCAAGCTGAAGTAACCGCGGCAGAGGTGGTGTAACGATCTGGTCATATTTGCAAGGTAGACTCGGGTAGAATTGCCCGAAATTTGCCCGAAATAGAGAATTAGATATATTTAGAATAAGATAAGAGAAAATTTTATAATTTTACAATCAGACGATAGGTAGCTTCTACCCGGAATTTATCCACGTCAAAACTAGAAATTATCCCACGGTTCCCTGAATAAATTATTATTTATCTTAGATATTTTGTCTTACATTATGGTACACATGTATGCATTCAAAGTGACCCCGGCAGTTGTCAACGCTGTGGAAGTGGCGAAGTTATAAAAATGCTCCGTTACGGGGACCGCATTTACTTATTTGTATCGAACCTTGCGGACATCCGCTCAATGCAGTTTCGGCCCTCGAGCCAATTGCCTCGAGCCAATAATATTTCAAATAGGTAAAATACAGTCGACACAAAAAAGAAGAAGTATGTTAAAACAAATCAGTGAAGGACGTACTCCATGTTTCTTTTGGCGTTTGAATGACAAGAGGACCTTAACTTGGCAATGTTACGATTTTCCCTAAAATAACTTTGTACCAAATTATTTCAAAATATACCTACGAGATATAGCCATGTCCTTGAAAGTATAATTTAATTAGGTAGGTACTCCAGAAAAAATCTTACGTTTGGAGAGATTGAATTAATAATGAAATCACTATATTGATCTATCATCTAAAATTTGGGGTATTATCACCATCTTTTGTTTTCAACCTGGGTATATTTTACAAAACAGTCAGTTGAGGCCCCAAAAGAACCCTTTAGTAATATTGTTTCAAATATCTAATAGTTTCTTGATAAATAAATCGTTTCAGCTTCGTAAACAAAAATAAATCTGCATCAATACTGGTAAACATACAACCTCATGGCCAAAGGCAATACTTTACGAACTATGCAAATATTCGCGTCGCGTCAGTGCGCGACGTTTAGTTGGATATCGAAAATTGTTCGTCGAATAATCTCACAGTTTCGAAGTAAACTTGACTGGCGACTTTTGTATGTGGTGTTAACTATCTACACTATCGGCTGGGTTAAGCGGCGATGCTTGAAATAAACAAGCAGTTTTGAAGTGACTCATTTCAAGAATTTGTCGATAGGTTTCAGGTTTGCTGAAAACAAATTAGGACAAATAGCAAAGTATGCTACCAAAGAGGTAGTACATTTGAGCACGCCGTAATTACGGCAGTAAGACCCCTCTTTTTTTTATCGTGGTAAAACCTTCAGCAAATGAGTCCTCCCTACCCAGGACAGGGCAGGAGGGTCTGACTGACTAAAATCCACGGTATATTTAACATTTTTTCTAAATAATACAAAAAATTTGACTCTTTTGAAGACTTTGCCTTCATCTTCAAAGAAAATTATAAATACTAAAAAGAAAAGAAATACCTTATAATTTCTGCTAATATTGCTCCTTACAGTTCCATGTCGCCAATGATAGTACCCCAGGTCATTGTCCCTTGGCCACAGTGGTTTTCCGTACTTGAAGAACGGAACCCAGTTTTCAGAAATGAGCCTGTGCGCGTAATCTATGTATCCTGATATCTCGAAGCCACCTTTCGTGAAGTGTCTAATGAAGATTATCGACTGTGGAGAAAAATAAGTGATATAGTTTTGGGATTTGTATACTAAATTAGGTACTAAAACCACAATATTATAGCACATTTTCGATCATAAACTGATCTTCCTCTCTTTGTCTGGAAGAAAGTTTACTAAGGTCACTCCCTTACCGCGAGCATTCACCTGTAATGTAACGTTACAGATTCGAACATTCGGAGACAATAGAAATAAATTACGCACTTTTATTTTACATTACAGGTGTATGCTCGCGGTGAGGAAGCGCCTTAGGAATACGCAATGTCTTTGTACGTTTGTTTCATTCGTTTTTATGTGCGCAGCTAAGGAGTGGTACTGTCTGCGTGTAAATACAGACACACTACAGTTATAACAAACAGATACTGGTTTGTATGACGTATTTTTGGTATTTCTTAGGGAGTCCAGTTAAAAAAGGCACGGGTATTTTTTTGAAAAATAGTATGAGCAGCGCTATAAAGGCAACGTCTCTACGGAAAGGCAACGTTTTGACGGGTTTCTTGAAGACATGCGACAGCTAGCCCTGGTGGCCTACTATGAACTCTTAACGCGATCTGGTTTATGCAGTGGGAAAGAGATAACGCTAGACGACTTGTATAGCTCTTTATCTTTCCCAGAACCTAAACTGGATCGAGTAAAGACCTCGTGGTAGGGCCTCTTTTTTTTTTACGTGGCAAAATCATCAAATGAGTCCTCCAGCCCCGGGCAAGGCGGGAGGGACTGTTTGAGGAGTGGCTGGATAGGTCCCACGGCGTCCTCACCTACCGCATGACACAGGTCCTCACCGTGGTAGGGCCTCTGTTTCGTACACCCTGCGAGTTTTAGCGGAAGCCCTTTTACATTCTCCATCTCCATACAATCCCAGTTCAAAAAAACACTGATCAGTCTATTCAAATCCACCTCACCTGTAGAATCCCGACTCTGTTGGCTCGCTCCCTCACAGCTAGTTCCCTGTTGAAGGAATCTTTCAAGTCTGCCCCCTCACTGACCAACACGTAAGGCTTTGCTTTGGGGTAAACGATCTCGTGGATGGTAGCTCGACGGGTATAGAATTCTTTTTCTGATAGTGTGTCACCATATGCTCTGAAAATTTGGACTCGGTATTTTTAAAACAATTAAAATACAATGGTTTTAAATGTGGTGATGACGCATGTAAGGAAGTGATGGGTTTGCATATGAGCAAGGAACTGTCTTAATTGGTTATTATTGTACTAGAATACCAGCGGCAACAAGGTTGGGTTTTTAAGGGGATAAGAAGATATTGATAATTTTGCCTAATTCCGGTATCAGGTGTTTTCTTTCTGATCGAGTTTCCAACAAAGCTTTTGAATAAGACTCTTCTTTTTATTCTAGAAGTCAGCTATAAGTAAATACCTGTATCCAAGCGCAGCGATAGTCCTGGAAGAATGTATACTCCTCAAATTCCTGAGATCAGCGATTTCTATGAGAGAATCTAAATAATCTTCCCATGTATCGAAGATTAGCAACTTCCTATCGGCTTCGACGCCCGCTGGGTACTCGTTTTTCTTCTCTGCCATCGCCATGTTAACTAACTATGATAAAATTACTAGAAAATAAACTTAGATAAACATCAAAAATAAAATTTTATTGCAAAAAATTTCGTCACGCGCTGTTTTGACAGTTCTGATCGTGTGACAGGCGGCGGCCATAATGAAAATTATAATTTTTTATATTCATTGTTCTTCTCATGTCAATGCAGTTTGCAAAAAGAGGTTAAAAACTTTTTCCTTGATACCCACCATTTTATTAGCTCCAATGACAGTATCGTTAAAGGCTGCTATAACATTTGCCATGGCAAGTATTTTTACACTCTACAGTGTAGAGTCTTTACTCTACACACGGCTATGTCGCTATGACGACTGCAATATCGCTGCGATTCTCTCGCTTGTAGAGACGACACTTTTGATACAATATTGTGACCTCAGTCAATAGACACCAAACATGAAAAACAGTCAATACAGACATTATCATGTCAAACAAATTCAACTGTTCAGTTCCACTTGTACAAAGCTACGAAAGGCCGGCTCAAAATCAATGCTCAAAAGGGCCACTACAATTCTTTAATATTTTATCTTGAAGAAAGCATTCGATTCGCATAACATTTTCATTGTATCTCAGCGTCCTTTTGGCATTTATTTAAATATTAACATACCTATCTCCATAGATTCCTGTTTCTGTAAGCTCTTTGTTATGTAAATATTTCTTGATATTTATGCTTTACGATAGTTTTTGGCGTGTGCTAAGGTTTTTTTTTGAAAAATGGGTTTCCTATTGGCTTCAATCTAATCTAGAAGCAAATATGACGTGGTAAGACGGAGCGACCTCAGCCAGAAACAACTTTAACACTCCTGCGCACGTAGAAGATGGTGGTCGTAGATGTCTCTAAAGTCCTTCGTACACAAAGCAACGAAAGTCTCTGATACCTTACAACTTTAATATCCAGACGACTACCACAATACAAATTCATAGAACACAGGCACGCGACGCCGATTTGCATGGTCCTTCGTATACAATAAGACTTGCGTTGCATTGTGTACGAAGGGCCTAAGTGTTCGTCAATAAAGTATCTATAAGCAAATAGAAGTTACTCATACAATGCTGTATGGGATTATTGTGACAAACGAATATTGTGCAGCCATCAAAAATTTGACGGCATTCATCCATCAAGCGTTTTCCTGGTTGCCCTCAGATATTCGCCTTTACTTTACTATCAATCTGTGAGATTGCTTATTGCTTCTATACCTATATTTTAATGCCTTTGCTTATTGATAATAATAGGGAACATTTCTGGAATCTATTTTAAGACTTCTTTGGTAGGTAGTAAACGAATACACTTTTACCTGTATCAACCACGCAAATAATTACAATCATGTATTCTAAAAATCGGATAATTCACTCAACGGAACGACGATTTTCGAGGGGTTTTACGCAAATCGTTTTAAAACGATGTTTGGAAGGTGTTTGGAAGGTAATTTTTTCGAGTGGCAATACAAGTGGTGACGCAATCGGAGTGAAGTTGGCCATGTTACATTTTATTTTATTCAGATTTAGGCTATTACGTGGGTTTCCTATATCCTTTTCTACAATATTAGATTTAAAGAAATATTAGTATATTGAATACAATAATATAAATTTTCTTTTTCGAAAAACGTTTTTAGGCTATATTTAGCTTCGCAGAGCATTATATCTGTCGCACGAAACGATAGACACGGGTAGTGTATGAAAAATAAAATGCTTCATGAAGCTAAAACTGTTATCTCTTTCCAAAAAGATGGTTGAGTTATTTTAGACTGCTCCTCCACTCATGATGTTCGAAAAATTTGTGGAACTTTAATATTTTTTAACGCATTAAAATTTAAGCTTAGCTTATTATTAAACTAAGCTTGAATATTGTATGGCAGACCTGAAAAGAAACGAAGGGATTTATTTAAAGCCGACTATAGATGAAACTGCTTCGATGCGTGTCTTTCAACTCAAATTGTCGCTCTATCGTTTGATTTGTATTGTTCAAATCTTGGAAGGTTCAAGTCGTTGGGCAGGATTGGCACGAAATAATTGATGGAACATAATTATCCTACAGAGGGGCTACATACTGGCATTGTATTTGAGATTGGTCTAGTATACGTAATGACTAACTTGCCTCCCCTTTTTTTTCGTGGTAAAATCATCAAATGAGTCCTCCCACCCCGGGCAGGGCGGGAGGGACTGTCAGACTTGTACTGACTAAAGTCCACGGTGTCCTTCCATAGCCCTTTATGTTCCGTTATCATGGTGATGGAATAAGTCCCACGGCCCCGGCGGGTTTTGGCCCTCCGAGAGGGGGCCCCGTCATTCTGCTGATGCTCTGTGAACGTGTTCTGCGCGCATGAAACACGACGCGCCGTCGACGCGGGCATGGTCCATGGTCGGACAGCGACTTGCCCTTTACTCGCCGTCCGCATACCCGCGCCCACGGTGCCCGGAGATCGTCTTGCGACGTCCGTCGCCATGGGAGTCCACCACCGCGGGTAGCTACAGTTTATCTTTGGTTGATTTTGAACTTCATGATCTAGAGAATTTTGTTCAAAATGTAGATTTTGAACGGCGAAACTACGACAGCCTCGCCGTCGTCGGACGGCGAGGCTGTCGTAGTCTTACAGAGAACAGAAGAGCTGTTCCTAGGTAACGTTCGCTATCCTTATCTTACACCAAGTAAGCATTACTTACACGTATTTCTATTTGCGGGCCTGAGCCTCGATTCTAAATCTAACCCAGGTACTCGATTAACCTATTGTTTTCAATTAATTTTACAATAAAGGTGATTTAATATACTCCAGGCAATTGTTAAACCCGTGACTATTCCTCACGTAAAGATTTTAAAGTGTTTCAGTTTTTGAAGAATCATTGTGCTGACAGCTGAGGTGTTTGTTAACCTACCCCAAAAATGTCTGAAAATCCAATATAATTTTGCCTGACCTAAGAATTGAACCCAAGCAGCGTTATTCAGCAATAGCATTGCGACCACACGGCCAACAAGGGAGTCCAAATTAATAATCGTAATATCAATCAAGACTATTAATTGTCTACCCTTGATCCTACAACAGATGCAACAGGTGTGTCTTTAATAAAGGGTGAATTGAGGAGAGTCGTTCATGTACAAGGTGAAATTTAATTTGATTAAATTACCCAACTTCTAAAGAACCCGTCAATGACCTCCATTTGTCAACTATTACTTGAAAACAAAAAAAAAATAACCGCCTTCAAAAACAACCACAAAAAAGTGTAAAATAATTTACTAAATAACTTTTCTTTCGGAAGTCGGTGCCTTTGTTTTGTTCTTCTTTTCTTTGTTTTTTTAGCCATAATAATTACCAAGATAACAGCAACAATTATTGTAATATTTCATTTTATGCATCTTAACCATACATACAAAGTATTTTTTATTTTTCAAAAAACTATCAGTGAAAATGGGTAAATCATATCAGACTTCACAACATCTACAGCAGATGGGTGATCATTAATTACATGGCGATTATCTATTTGATAGTCGTCAAAAAAAAGAAATAGCCGCCTTCACAGGACTTTGGGTTTTCATGTTTACATTGAGAAAGAAAATTCTAGAATTATCCGCTTCGTGACTAAGAATCATTTCCTATTCTGGAAGTAGTAAAAGTGCACTTCAACGGGCCCTCTTGTTAAACTAGATGTGATTTGAAAAGACTCTTCAGGTTTTGCACCATTTAAATTTCTTCGAGTTGAAGTACCTAGCTACTAGTACCTGTACTTTCTTATCGTACCCGATTGAAACCTTATATACGAGTACTACTCTATCTCTAGAGTAGTCTAATGACGAGTAACTTAGGCCCTTTATAAGTTTCCTTATACAATCTCATGTCTAAGGAAACTTATAAATGGCCTAAGTTGAAACATAGTCGTACTTCGATGGGCAAGGCTTGGCTCGAATGTGGTGGCGTTGGGAAACTATTTATAAGTTAACTTTTTTGTATGTTAATAAAAAAATTTAATAAAAAAATATGTTAAAAGATAAGAGCTATTCTGCTTCTACGGTGCTTGTCCTTGCCACTGTCTCTTGAAAATTACGTTTAGCAAACTATTTTTTTTTTGAGCCTACACTGTGCATTGTTCCACTGCTGGGCAAAGGCCTACTAGAAGTCTTTCCAAGTATTCTTGTCCTATTTAATCTTTAATAATATTTACTATCTCTATTTTCCTGTTTATGTTATTAACATTATAACTGTTATTTATATAAGAGCGTACAAGTATTAGAAATGCATAGGTACACGAAGTTACAATTTGAAATAAAAGTAAAATCAGAGGCAATATAACCGCAAAAATAGTAACTAATAGAAAAGCTCTCTCGGTGTAAGACTGGATAAATGCAATGAATAAAAGTCACGGCAAGGTGAAAAGTGATACACTCCAGAATAAAAATGAACATTTGAATGAATAATATTAATAGAAACGTGGATACGGAACCAGGACAAGCCAGCACATTAGCATTCCTCGGGAGTCCACTGGTTGCGATGGGAAATAGTGTTGCACTTTTGAGATGAACTCTATCGATACTATTGTAACCTTTTTTAAGTTACTTTTATCTTCACATCATTGTTAAACAAATGAACTGGTCATTTTGTTGATTTTTTTTCAGGAAAGATTAATAAAAAACAACAGATATTCAGATTTTTCCAGGTTGGATGAAGAGAGTGAGTGACAGAGAAAATACATCCTTCTATGTGCGTCCATCCATACATCTTCACAATTTTTTGTTATATTATTATTAGAACTAAGTCAGTACCTAGCATAAAGTCCAAATGTCTGCTACATGTATGAATAGTCCAAATTAGTACGACGATGAATTATAATTTAAATAATGTTATTTTCAAAAACTTATAAGATTAGAATTAGAAGAGACACATTGCCAGTATCGATACTTTGACTTATGTTTCGCGATCAACTATCGATATTCATACTGAAAGAGATGACACCTCCCTACTCACAGGAAAATAAGCAAAGTTTTGTGTCAACTCGTTGCTACATCATAACTCGTAATAAGAACACTGACTTTGGTACAAATGCAGTACGTAATGAGAGGAAGAGACGCAACCGAGCATACATTCAACGTTATGTTTATACAATTTTGTCTGTATTTTCAAAGTAAAAGTCAACTTTGTAATTACACAAGCACTTTGATAGCCTATTAGAAACATCAACAACTTTGAGATTCACCACAAGTTGAGATTGTGTATTACCAAAGTAGACCTTATAAATAAAATAAAAAAATACATAATAAGTCACACAAAAAATTAAGTATTATTGTTCAACAAACCGACCAGCGTGCTTATCCCCCGCACGGTCAGTCGTTTTGATGATACTCAGCTCAGAGATCTCTGAGAAAAATACCATCAAAATCCGTTTAGCAGTTTCGAGGTGATTGAGTAACAAACGACCCCCATCCATCTAAATAAACAAAGACTTTCCTCACATGCATCATCTGCCTAGCCTTTTCCCAACTATATTGGGGTCCAGTCGAACCAGATTCAGCTGAATATCAGTATTTTACATCGAGTAACTGGGTTTTACGATACCCCACAGTGTGACTGGTTGTCAGCACTATTAGAGCTTCTGACTAATATTATAGACTGTCAAACATCTAAAAATGACAGCCGGGACCAACGGCTTTACGTACCTTTCCGAGCCACGGAGGAAACTCGCTATGACAGATGGTCACCCATCCACAGACAAACCTCAGCAAACGTGGCTTAACCCGGAAGATCGGCCTGTGCGGCTGTAATTATTTAGATACGAGCAACTCAAACAAAGACTTTCATGTTAGAATAAAATAATTAAAAAAAAAAACTAGGTTTTACTACGAGCGTCATTCTTCCCCTTCGCTACCGAAGCGTGTATCCCATGTAGTGATGTGCCTGATGGCAATATTCCCACTGCCGGCAATATTCCCAATATTGCCACTGCCGGTAAAATACCAAAATTGCCGGCAACTTTGGCAATATTGCCAATGTTGCCAGTCAAATACCACCAGTATATTTTATTATTTACTGCAGGTACAGTTTATATAACTGTAAATAATGCGTTGCGGCATCAAGTCCGCCTTATAAAACTACTAAGTTGTTACTCTAAACGGTGATTTACTAATTATGTAAGAATTACCGAAACAAGTGTATTAAAATAATGTTATTTTTGTTGATTATTTGTAGTTTTGATATAGATTTAGACTTTTTTATTTCCATATTGTATAGGTTCTTATAGTCGTTGTTTTTGCGATGTGATTTTACATGAAAAACTAGTAGCCCACTCAACGAACAGTTATAGAGGGAAATTGTTAAAACACGATTTTGGACTACGTTACTTTGTTTGAGCTAGTTAGGAGAGGAATATAATTATCAAAAGTCACCGCCACTAGCCCTTGAGCTGTGGGGTAGGGGAGTTTAAAGGTTCCATTTTTTGGTTTTTCGCTTACATCTTGGACTTGGACCAGAGGGCTTTTGATATGTTCACCTCTAACTAGTCCAAACAAAAAACAAAGTTACGTAGTAAAAAATGAGTTCCTAGAATTACCCTCTGTGCTTTGAGCATTCTTTGACTAGATTAAACTTCAATCCCCTCAACTGTGTCGAAGCCCAAATCGGGTTAAAAAAGAAATTATTCGAATTTATGCCTTTTTGTTCAATATTTATTAAATATACAATGATCGTCATCGTCTTATCTTAAAATGTATGTGTAATTTCTTATATTCACTGACGTGTTCGGCAACAATGGGCAGTATTGCCGGTAAAATACCGGGAATATTGCCAAAAATTGCCGGCAATTTTGGCAATTTTTCCCAAAACAATGTTTTTTTTGTATATAATGTAGGTCATGGTCCGTAAATGCTAATTTTAAGTATGTTAAATAGTTTTCGCACTCACTTTGACTTAAAATTAAACAATATTCCCAAATATTTCCACTCGCGGCAATATTGCCGGCAATATTTCCACCTATATTCCCACCTTGGGCAATATTCCCGGCAACGGCACATCTCTAATCCCATGCATGTTTTATCAAGCATTTTGCTTCAGCGCACATGCATTCTTGTTTATCGTTACGCCTGTTACTATTCAGTGCATTCAATTGCTTCACAGCTGTTTTCAGCGCTGTTTCGCTTGAATCACATTAATATAGTGGCTGAATTCTAAATGCAGATTGTTGTGAAAGTTGCTGTAAAACGATGCAAGTGAATTTTCCTGGGACTTTCTTAAAGATGTTATTATATTGAATTTTTGGTAAATAGCAATGCATTATGGTTCAGTTCAGCCGACAGAAAGCCCTTGAAAAGAATTTACGACGTTACAGGTAATGTAGACAATTATTTTGCAAACAATCACGTTTTTGCATGAAAGCATGCAAAAACGTGATTATGTAGTTGTTTTTATAGTTAATGGTACAGAACCTTTTGTGCACGAGTTCGAGTTGCACTTAGCCGGTTCTCCATTGCTGGGCAAAAATCTTTCCCATAACCTTCCAATCTTCCCTTTCGTGCAGTTTCCTCCAGGCAAGCTTGCTTAAGCGCGTCTGTCTGTCATCAGTCGTCACGCCAGCATTTTCGAGATTACTGAAGTTAATAAATTACGAAACTGTTGCTTGTATCTTCTATTTCACCATCACAGCATATAATGTTCCCACTGCTGGGACACAGGCTTCCTCTGTGTGAGAGGTAGTGGCCCAGTGCGGGTTGGTAGATGTCACATGTCTTCGAATTTTTGTTTCTAGGACATGCCGGTTTCTTTACGATGTTTTCCTTCACCGTTTTGAGAGCAGTGGTGATGAAATAAATTACACTAAGTAATGTGCCTGGCGGGGTTCGAACCCACGACCTACAATTCGTCAGTCGGGACCGATACCACTGGGCCACCACTGCTCACTGCTCACTGCTACTATCTTCTATACGTTCGTACAAAAACACATAAACTCGAAATACCCTTCTTCTGGCGCAGTCGGGTAAAAAAAAAGAATAGTAGGCAATCCCCTGTGCTCAGAATACAATGGTTATCAAAGGCAAGGAATATGATATGAATTGTAATAAGAAGGTACGTTCTTCCGCAGTTCTTTTAGAGGAATCCCTAATTATATGCGCATATATTTGCTTGAAATGTTTTGTTTACGAATCTGGAGGGTTTCATCTTTGCAAAATATTTGAGGTGCAGTAGTTTTTTTTGGCTATATATAATAATTCTTTTTATATACCAAAAAGGATAAATGGTCACCAAATCTAAAACTCGCTTTAGCAAGATTTCAGGGACACTCCGAAGTTCGGTTTGGTTAGGTTCCTTTAAACCTTGTACACAGAAATAGGCTTCGTTGACCCTACTTAGGTAGATTTTTTTTTTACACATAATAGGTTTATTTCTTTATTACTTAGGAAACGTTATTGTGACCATTTATCCATTTTGGTAACCGTTTAGAATTTTTTTGGTAGTAAAATAGGTACTTTTTTGGGTGGTGTTTCAACACAAGCCGTTTTTATTATTATTTAGACGTGTTCGAGATAGATTTGAAAATTATAGCTGAAAATATTTGATAGAGTATTAAAACTATTGTTTTTTTGCATGTCATAAAATTAAACTTACTATCGTAATTATTACCTACATATTTTTTCAGTTATAATTACTTACTCACATTTTTTATAAAAAAATATCTGAGACAATTTTTCACGTTTTCTTTTAAACGATATCGTAGCATAAAAACAAGATCTTACGAAAATAACTTTGTTAGAGGATTTTTCCTAATATAACTCTATCCAAATTTTAAACTTGAGTAACTCTCAAAAGAATTTCAATTAAAATTGTTTACGGAAGTCCCTCATTATAGACGACTAGCTGTTGCCAGCGGCTTCACCCGCTACAACTCGAAAATTATCCCACGGAAACATAAAATCGGGATGAAAACTATCTTATGTGTTAACTATTTATGTACCAAATTTTAGAAAAATCCATTCAGTGCTTTTTGCGTGAAAGAGTAACAAACACACCTACATACACATAATATTAGTAGGATTAAAAGGAGAAAAAATGAGGCATGCTGTGCTTACGCTTATTAATTGGACTTAAGTTCGTTTAATTTTATTCTTATATAAATAGCCTTTTAAGAATAACATAGCTAAGATAATAACTGCGAAAGTTTAGATGTATGGATGGATGAATGGAACTGTTTTACTAAATCACGACATGGTGACTAAATGGATCTTGATTTTCGACTGAGACATTAGACTTACGTACAGTCTGGAAAATCATATAGAATTTTCAAATCACACGCGGGCGTACCCGCTAGCAACAGTTAGTTTCGCACTAAATTGGGATTTTTGGGTTGAACCAATTCATTGAGAATACAGAGAACTATTTAACATAACACAAAAGATATCTCAATAAATCTAGTCCCAATCCAGTTCGTTGAGGCAGTCACTTACCTCTCAAGGTAAGTGCTGACTGCCTCAACGAAATCTATTCACGACCTACACTCCTAAGGGAGATGCCCAATCGTAAATCACCCCTATGTTTCTTTTTATAAAAGAACGTGAGTAAATTACTTTTACTGTGTGGGGTACGTGAGGCCATTTATCTACTCTGTTTTCAAATATAAATATGGAAAATAATAAGGATTCCGAAAACAAAATTAACTTCCAACGATCTGTTGTAGTTGACTGTTTACTAACTGAGTTGTGTTAAAATGAATTGCCAATGTATGTTTACAAAAAAGTTTTATTTTAAAAGCAAACATGAGCATATTATTAAAACTAAAATGTAAATGAAAAAATAATAAAATAATCTGTACTTTCAAATAATAATTTAAAAAAAAAACTGATCAACTGCAAGTAGGACTCGCACACAAAGGGTTCCGTACCATTTTATATAAAGAAAAAAAGCATGACTGTTCTACGAGAGCCCTTAATAAAAGTACTGTGTGGAGAGCCCTCTTAAATACTTATTTATTTTATTCCGTTTTAAACTGTCAATGTCAAATCGACATTTCACTTTGATAAAAGGTTCGTTTTGCAGTGACACTGTTTTTAAACAAGTGTTCAACATATGTTTAATACTTTGTAGTACGACGGAAGGTGTTCAACAGATATATACGGCTATTATACGGCTGATTTATCTTACATCGGTCGACTTGCCCAGAGTCCAGAGTACTTGCAGTATTTACTACGTTTTACGAATTAAAAATTGAATACTGAATGAAAAACAATTTTTTTCAAACAAATGTTATGTCAAAGTTCCCTTACTTTACGAAAACGAGAAAATCTAGGCCCACATAGTTCAGACGCCAGCAGGTCAACCTACCGAAAAATGTCTGACCAACTGAAAATTAATCTTCAACTATTGTGTTAAAGTTTAGATACATAGATAAATAGAATACACTTTATTGTAAACCAAAATTGTTACAAAAAACGGTTTTACAGTATTTCAAATTCCATGGTTACAAAGGCGGTCTTATCACTAACAGCGATATCTTCCAGACAACCTTTACATGAGCAGTATGAATCTAAAATAAAAATACGGAGGTAGTCAGTGATGCATTTAATTGTACGTAAGTTTAATATCAAATAAAGAAATCTGACAGATTGTGGTAGCTTGATGTGCTGTCGTTTGTACATATAAATATAACTGAGAGCTAGACCCTCAGATCCTGTCATTTGCATACCTGTCCAAAAAGGTTTGTATTTTCAACATTTCTGATGTTTGTGTCTACTTTGTTTACAAATTTTAAAAAAATATTAGTTTGTTTTCGTTTACGTTTGTTGTTTGGATGTATTTTTAAATGTTTCTCTTTCATTATTATTTTTTCATTGTACGAATTAAACTAGCTCAGCTTTTTACATTACTTTTATTCTGTGGGGGTAAGTTATAATAACCTAATATTTGGATAATTTAAATGCCTTATTTACTTGGATAACTAACTAAATAATTAACTGATCGAAATAAGCGTGTATTCACACGTACCACAACCACACCACGTCGCAGCGACAAAAGGTGGTCAAGCTGTGGTTACGTGTGAATAGTGTCGCAGCGGCTTTTTGCAGTTCCGTTGTGGTACCGACAAAATGTCGATGTGGTTGCGTCGTCGCTGTCGTTGCGATGTGGTAACCACGTGGTCATGGTGCAGTTACTCCAGCTTTCGTAGAGGGAACACGGCTTGATTGAACGAAGTCACTATGGCGCGCGCTGTTGATGACGTCATGTCGTGACGATGTGGCCGCGGTGCCTCCCTCGGTGGTGGCGTTGCCGTCGCGATGTAGTCGTATGACACAGGTGGTCCATAACAACGGCAAAATGTGGTACGTGTAAATTGTAATATTCATTTTCAATACAAAATATAGGTACGCCCGACCACATGGCGTCGTTGTGGTGCGGTTGTGGTTGTGATGCGTGTGAATTGACCAAATGATTACGTAGACATAGTAGAAAAATATAAAATCTCAGAAAGAAAGCAGCATCTTATTGTTTTAGAAACTCAAGTAGACAAATCAACCGGTTCGTAGTTCGTTAGTGTCTGAGTCGAGTTCGTGTGTTCCCTCTGTTCTTTGCAAACATACAAACACGCTAACTTCGGGCTTCTAAAATGCTGCATTTTTAGAACAAAATATAGCAAAAATCCAAAAAAGAAAAGTGAGTGACTGTTACTGTTCTCACAAATGTAAGTACATGAAATTGCTGTCTATTTTTTTTTTAATTTTAGGTTTCGTGGGTCTGCTGGGAGATATTACATAAAAAAGCAGTACCTTTGCAATAGGTACAGGATTATTTCCATGTTATTTTTCTGTGTTTCATTTTCTCTTTTCTTTTTTTCTATATATATTCTTCTCTTGGAGTACTTTTTTTAGCGTGCTAAAATCATTAAATGAGTCCTCCTACCCAGGGCAGGGCGGAGAGACTGTCAGACTCGTACTGACTAAAATCCATGGTCGTCTCGGGCCCCTTGGAGTCACAAGACGTAATGGGGTAACCAATAAATAGAGTCACATTCCGTTAGGGAATCCACGGTGTCCTTCAACAGCCCTTTACGTTCCAGGATCACAGTTACCTGCTAAGAAAGTCCCACGACGAAGTTCCGTTAGGCTTAAATAACAAAAGTTGTGCGAATTCTACTGAGGTTGCTAACACTACAATGAACTGCACATAATCTTTGTAAGTGCAACCACATGTCCCCGATGCTCTGTAATGAGGTCAATCTCATCTAAAAGTCATCGTTAACTCGCCGTGGCGGGCTAACGGCCGTGTTATTAAAAGCGGTGGCGATAATAGTGTGTGATTGCGATGTGGAGTGAGCTTACAGCCAATAACGAGCCGGTACTACAGTTTTGAAAGTCATTCGGTTCTCACTTTTAATTGTCACCCATATCCACCATATTATGATATGAAGTCACCAGTATTCGATTCAAACTTGATAACATCGAACTTGAGTATGGGATATATAAAAAGGAGTAGTTGCATATTATTATGATGTGTAAGATCTGACTTGTCACCTTCACCATCATCAGCCGAAGGACGTCCACTGCTGAACTTAGGCCTCCGCCTTAGACCGCCACGCCGAACGACAATTCGCTACATCCATCCATCGCATCGGGTGCCTGGTTGTATCGGTTGACTTGTCACCTTGATAATAAGCAATACGACTTTGATTTTAATTTTGAGACAATACAGTTCAGCATGAGTTGAATAACTTTTTGACTTATCCAAAGGCTGTCATGATCATAGGTACATCCAAAGACGCGAAACAGTTTCTACCATCTGACTCACTCTACGCGTACTTATTAAAATAACAGTTCCATGTGTTTCTATGAAAAGATGGGAAAATTATGAAATGAAATGATGATAAAATCACACCTCTTTTTAAATTTGCTGCTGTGTGATATGCTTTTTGGTAAGGTCGCCGTTCTCTGGAAACTTTTTGTCGCGGTGAATTTTTGTCACCCAGTCGAATGTACTGACCGCTTGAAACATTTATCACCATAATTAGCGCACTTTCATATTGCCATAGCACTTAACGAGGAAACCAAAAGTCACCAACGGCTGGCCTTTAAGCTCAGCTTAACCACTTCCCTGTCCGATGAATCACATGTGATCCACGACTATTGTTTAAGTATTGTGTCTGCTGCGCGGACAGTGAAAGTGATAAAGGCCAGCCGTTGGTGACTTTTGGTTGGTGTCAAAGTAGGGGTACTTTGACACCTCTCAACAGAAATCTATTCAGTTAAACCGATGAGAAATCTATCGATGCGCATGAGCGATGGAAATCAGTTAGTGAACGCTGTGTCAAAGTGACGTGGCTAAGAGGCTTAATGCCACGTAACGTATAAAGGCCACTCCATTCCTGTCCATTCATCTACGAGTATAAACGCAACGGTCTAAAGTCTATAGGGTTGACAAATTTGTCCTTTATTGCGATATCATATTCTGCTTAGTCTTTTAATAAGTATGTTCAATCGGTTTCCAGTCGAATCGAAATATAATACAGTATTTTATATGGTGGAGAAATTACACTGAACTCCACAACCCAGTTAGTTTCACTGAATACAGTACTGTAGAGTACTGTTTTTTTTTTTTTTAGTTGGTAAAATCATCAAATGAGTCCTCCCGCCCTGGGTGGGGCGGAAGGGACTGTCAGACTCTTACTGACTAAAATCCACCCGTGTTCCTTCCTATGCCCTTTACGTTCCGGGGCCACGGTAAACTGGGTTAAGAAAAAACCCGCGACCCCAGCAGGCATTTGGCGCGAAACACGACGCGCCACCGACCCGGGCTTGGTCCTTGGTCGGACGGCGAGCCACCCATCACTCACCGTCCGCAAGCCCGCTCCGCCGCTGTGCCCTCTGCTGATCAGAGGGACACGCGTTGGAGCATCCACACGACAGGCTATTCGCATACGGGCAAAGAGACCACTTAGGCACACAGTGCCTAAGGAAGAGTTTTTGCCCGCATCCCAGGGTGCACCGGCCCGAAAAACTGGTCTTCTCCCCGGACGTATCCGAGAGGGAAATCCAGTCCACGGGCGCACGTGGAGGTTTCCTGTCATAGCACCCCACTGTAGAGTACTGTTAGCACGAGTTTTCACTCTTTTACTTTACAGCGTTTTCTCAGTATTTACATCTTTTCTTGTTTGAAAAAATAGAACAGCGCCTCTGGTGTGCGAAGAAGAAACTAATTTTGTCCTTGAAAATGGTCAATTTGAAATTGTTAAAGTTCCTTTACGTCACAAATACTGAAAACTCATTCTAAGGGCTCATGCACTCATACTGTAGGTACTGTAGAGGTTTTACTGTGTGATCAAACCTTAAACAGATTCTAGCCTTTTTGAAATGATGAAACTAGTTCACGACTAAAGTGGACAAGACGTAGTGAAACATCATTATAGAATGCATAAGTAACGTTTTGAGAGACTTTTAAGACTCTATCACTGAGTTGCCTGTCTTCAAAATAACCTCCATTCACCTTACTCCTTGGCAAGACTGGTTTGTCAGATTTTTTGACCACTGACTACCTATGCTGTTAAAGTTCTACAAATGAATGTCTCAAAAACTCGATGTTTTGACAGTCAGCCTACACTTATGTAAGCTTTTTAAATACGACCATGTCACTTTATTCTCCTGACAGCCCTGTGTGAAGGCCAGAAGTCAAATAAAGCCTGATAGTTATGCACTCCACAGGTGGCAGAAAGCCAACGGCTTACGTGACACGAAATGCAACGACACTCAGTACTTGGTAATGTATGAGCTACGTGCCCTGAATCTAGACTTGTGTAAACTTACAGAAATCTGAAAGCACAGCTGTTTAGGTTAGAATTGTTGCTTGTGTTTTCTTTAAAAGGCCCCGTCAAACGTGGTGAATGGGGATGAAGTAGAAGTGAATTGGGACGACGCAAGGGTGAATCGCGACATAACTTTGAAAGAGATTAAACGTTTAATTAGCTATTTTCCGCCTTACCACAAAAAATAATAAACACCCGTTGAACGCTTGTCTCAAAAAAGTGTAACTGCAAAACGACCCTTATATCAAGGAGGAATGTCGTTTTGACGTTGTAAATTTTTTAGCCAAGTGTTCAATGGGTGTTTAATTTTTTTGTGGTTGACGGGGTATGTTGAAACGAGATCTTAATATTTATGTAAGGTATTATTCAATAAATTAAAGCTATACGTTTGAGCCGCTTGGGGTTGAAGCTCTGGGGCCATGGGGTCCGAGTGCCTACAACGTTTTAAGGATATCGCCAGACGATTAGTCGACACTTCAGGTGACCAGAGGACGGGCCTATTCCTAGGCCAACGAATCGTCATTGCCATACAACGTGGCAATGCTGCCAGCTTTCTGGGCACTGTTCCTGTTGACAGCGATGTGGATATATTAATTTAAAAAAATAAATTATGTAACATTTATTCTATTTACATAGATCCTATAATTCAATGTTCCTGCTTGGGGTTCCAATTTACAACAACAAAATCTAACTGTGGCGAATTGACTTTCAATGTATGAGGTTTAAAAAACTGTGGCAAATGTCCGAATCCAAAACAATGCGAATAAAGAGCCACAGTTTGAATAAAACAAAATTGGCTATGAAAAAAATCTCCAATTTCAAGCGTCCCGTGGATACCATTGGGTCGACAGTGAACAAACTGTTAACGAGCATGCTCCAATTATAAGAACCTCGTCTGCGTTCATAAAACAATGAAGAATATAAATTCATTATTTTTGTAACAAAATGGTGCATTTTTTCCTTCGTGATCGTTTTGTTACTACATCAACTGAGGGTATAAAAACATTTAAAAAGAAGTGTAGGAGCTTGTCTTGTTAACTTGCGGAGGCGTGAAAGTTGACACGAAAGAGTCTATGTAGCAAGACGTATCTTTTTTGTGGAAATAATTTGATAGGAACTTATAATTAAGAAAGCGAAAAGCAGAAGAATATGCTCAAGCTGGGCTAAGTTTCTTATGACTTAAAATATACCTATCTTTACAACGCATATATTAAAGTTCTGTTCACTACAGGAAGTCGGATTTTTTGTTTGATTTAACAGGTAATCATTATCATCATCATGATCAGCCTATAAATGTTCCCACTGCTGGGACAAAGGCCTCCTCTCTGAGAAACGGAGTGGGGAGTAATCCACTACGCGGGCTGAGTGCGGGTTGGTGGATGTTGCATGTCTTCTTTTTAATAGGTAATTTATTTTTATCCTACATTACAAAAAAAAAATGTAGCCCTGTCATCATGCCTACTATATAACACCGCTCTTGAGCTTGAGTAATGACAAAACAATAAACGTCGTACTACAAAAACTTTTAAACCTCCGTCTGTTGAACACTTGTCTAAAAAAATTTTTAGATTTTGACTTTGAATTTTTTTTTCTTCTTTTTCTGCTCCATGGCAATCTGTCCTTAAACAATAAGCCACTGTGTAGACCAACTTCTAGTTTGGTTTTTTAAATTTTATTATTGTGACAGTGCATCCATACTAGCATAGCTCTCATCTCTCTATGTGAATCTGGCGCTGAGACTGGGGATGTCACTTCTTTTCAGCCTCGTGTGTTGTTGTCTTCCAACTCCACTCAATGCTAGTGCCAGCTCATTTGTGTGTTGTGCAAGTCTTTTCTGGTATCTAAGGCTATGCTGACTTATTTCTTGCTTGACTGTTCGTATGTTTAGATCCAGGTACATGTATTTGTTACTTATGCTTTTGGGTATATCCTACTACTATTATAAAGGCGAAAGTTTGTAAGTATGGATGTATGGATGTTTGTTACTCTTTCACGCAAAAACCACTGAACGGATTTGGCTTAAATTTAGTACACAGATAGTTTATAACCTGGATTAACACATAGGATAGTTTTTATCCCGATTTTATGTTCCCGTGGGATAATTTTCGAGTTGTAGCGGGCGAAGCCGTTGGCAACAGCTAGTTAAATATATTTCTCAGTGCTTTGCTCTAGAATCTCTCCAGGATTTCGATGTTGCTGTTGCTGGCAGCGCCCCATAGCTGAATATTGAAATAAGGTCCGTTTTTCAGTCATACTTTTTATAGACAAGTGTTTAATAGATTTTTAAGTTTTTGTAGTAAGGCTGCGTTATAGTAACGGAGAATATTTAAATGTCCTATTCACTGATAAAAAACCTACTACAAAAAAGCCTGTTACAAAAACCCGACACAAACACACATTTATAACGTGGATTTACCTCAGTTTTACCTTTCTCAAAAGCAAAGCCTGTGTTATAAATAGTACATCCGTGTGTCCACAATATAAGTTGGAACCCAAGATGAATCAGCAAAGGCTTATTGCGGCTCCCCACGCTGTTATATTGTAATTTTATTTTTAGTAATATCTATAAATCTTTGAAAGCAAGAGTTTTGGACGTCATTTGTTTTTTCTTTTTTTTTACTATGAGTAGGTATACCAGTATATAATTATAAGGAGGCCTTATCACACGATTCTTGTATTTTATTTACAGCATACTTGAAGTATTTATTGCGTTTATATAAAAATCGAAAATGCGCTTCTAGTCTACGAACTAGGAACTACTCGTAATAATTTTTTACAACAAATTAACGTCGAAGCGTCAGAATTCGGACGTACCTTTTTTTCTTTGTAGATAGTCATTAAATGGGCCCTTTAAAGATGAGTAAATCTTAATAAATTAAGGTTTTAGAATGTGCCGAAAATTATTTCATAAAATAAACCTTTTTTACCCGACTGCGCGACGCAAAGGAGGGTAATGTGTTTATCAGTCTATGTATGTATGTATGTTTGTTTCTATGTGGCGTTCTAGAGACCAAATGCGTAGGCCGATTTTGTCAATTTTTACGTCAATCGATTCGTCTTAACCTTGCGAGTGTCACTAAAGACATGACAGTAATTAAAATTCACCACAGCGACAACCAGACGCCATTTATTGTCAAAATGAAAAAAAAAATGTCGATGAACTATGTCATATCGTTGAATAGGTATTTTAAAATCATCTTTAAGTTCCCTTTATCATTTTTCATTTTATAATAGTTTAGGATATATAACGATTTAAAGTTGTTTAGCAAAATAATAATTCTCTGAATAGTAACTAAAAAGTATGAATTAAAAAAAATATTTAACGAAAAACAAAAAACCCGACTGCGTTAAAAACACTAAAAAGAAAGAAACAAGCCCAGTAGTTAAGAATTCACTCATTCACACTCACAGTCGGGGTCCATTGGGAAGATTTGATTGGTATAATTTGAATGAGCCCCGACTGTGAGTGTGAATGAGTGAATTCTTAACTACTGGGCTTGTTTCTTTTTTTTAGTGTTTTTAACGCAGTCGGGTTTTTTGTTTTTCGTTAAATATATTTTTTTTAATAGGATGCGTACATTATAACATTAGAATAACTTTAGAAAACGCAATATCCCACGTACTTCAACGAATCTTTTCTCCATAACATTGATTACAGTCGTGCGCTGTGATATCGCGTTTACATTTCTTTAACAAGAACAAAAGACGGTCTACAGTACGACGAGAAAGCTCTGGAACTCTCTGGAACACTCTGGAACTTAGAACTATTTCAATCTGGTTCACGTTTCAGATTCTTCTCTAATTTGTACCTGAAGTGGTGAATTGAATTCAGACGTCTTGTCTAGTCGGGTAGCTAGAAACTTGGGTAGTTGGGATTTGCGCCTGTCGGCCCAATTTCCCTCAATTTACTGAAATCCTGAGCGAAACTGTCGACCATTTGCATCTCGTTAATTAGGATTTTAGTTAGAAACTAGTTCGGTAATATTTGTTAGATAGTAGTGTCTACCGACCGACTTAGTTTTAATTTGTTTGTGCGGGCGCCATACTAACTGGAAATGCCGTTGAAAGGCTATTTGACAACATTAAATATAAAAGATAAACTGTGGCATTCTGTTCGGCGTGGCGTTCTAAGGCCTATGTTCAGCAGTGGACGTCCTCCGGCTGTTGATGATGATGAAGATGATCCTGTCAGATAGTACTAGCGCAAAAAGACAAAAGGAAAGATATTTTACTGTATTTTAATTGGCGATAACAATTAACGGCATCAGACATGCTAGCACGGGTATCTACGGGAGCTTTTATTATTCCTTAAAAAACTACATCCCTTTTAAATTACTTAAGTATTAGGTACATCATTATGGGGCAGTTCTTAATGCTTTGCCAAAAATACAGCATAAATTCCAATGGATACTTACTTACTTCTCATTACATTTTGACTTTACTGCCCCATAACATAACTGTAAAAAGTGTAACAAAAAATAAATTATTATAAATCAAGGCAAAAGGAAAAAATCTGTTTGACAACATGATTACATGCATGACTTTGTTGTAAGTATTTAGAGAATAAATAAAAAACTCATAAACAGGGATTTTCACAAAGGAGACCAAATGTCCAGTGTTAAATCAACCCTATATAAACGGGGACAAATGTCCCCGACTTTGCATTCAATACATGTCTGTAATGTAAGGGTGTTATTTGTATCTATAAACATTGTCTTGTTAAATAAATCCGATGATTCTCGATGATCACACCTAATTTTTCCACCAGCGAGGGCCGAAAACTTTTCTTAAAAACTGGTAACACCTTTTGTCCACCTAAGGTGGACAGAGGGAAGATTTCATGAAAATTGGCCGCCATTGGTGGTCAACGAGACGAAGAGTATTCTCTGTGTCCACTATAACTGGTGGCGAATGGCGAAGTGATATGTTTTGATTTTAAGAAAAGTTTCGCTGTTCACCATTAAACTGGAGGTGGCAGGCACGGTTGCTGTGTACGAGGTCCTGTGTTTTATTTACCCGATAGGAAAACATTAATAATTGTTGCATACGTATATTTAAATGGTTAAACAAAAACGAACATACATTGTAATAAAATGGCATGCTTTGACGGCACGATTGGCGCCCGCCCCGTGCCAACGCGACTGACTATTAAGTACTATTCGTGTTCTATTTTCTAAATGAAGCGCGTGTCGGATTTATTTATGATACATAATAATAATAATAATAATAAAGCTTTATTTGTCTACACATACATAAGTTCAGTAGTACAATTTATTTATTTTTGGTGTGTAGCCCCTCCTGGGTAAAAGCCTCCTCCAACTTGAACCATTTTTCGCGATTTGTAGCTATCCTCATCCAGTCCTCTCCGGCTATGCTCTTAATATCATCCACCCATCTTTTTCTTGGTCTACCTATGCTCCTCTTGCCCGTTGGACCTTTCCATTTGGTTATTTTGTGGGTCCATCTTTTATCCTGGTATCTGGCTATATGTCCTGCCCATTTCCATTTTTGTCTTAGACTATGCTGGAGTGCATCAGTAACGTTGGTTGTTGTGCGTATGTCAATATTTCTTGTTTTTTGTATTTTTCTTAATCTTAGGATGCTTCTCTCCATGGCATGTTGGCAGGACAAGATTTTGTTTTTTACATTTTCCGTGTATACCCATGTTTGACTTGCGTAGGTTAGACTTGGGAGGATGCACGAGTCCATTATGACCTTTTTCGTCTTTAGGCTGTATTTTCCTTTGAGAATTTCTTTTTGAGACCAGAATTTTTTCCAAGCTATGTTGATTCAGAGAATCAACATTTATGATACATAGCCCTTATTTAATTAAAAGTAGTAATATATTTAAAACAACAATGATCTGATTTCCGAACGAAATCAGTTGATAGTCAAATATTGTATCGAAATTAATAAAGGTTGCAAATAAATAAAACTTAATTTCTAAATTAAGTAATCAAGTTTTAAAAAGGTTCTACTATATAAGATTTGTTTGTTATTGCTTGTTTTATTAGTTATTTAGCTAAAATGTATGAAAATCTGTGATTCGTCAACAATCGCGGCAATTTTTGTTGGAAGTGGTACAATTCTATGTTTATAAAAACAGATGTACCGTCAAATTCGTGGTCATTGTTATCCGATCGTTTTATAAGAAGAAGCTGTGCTCTGAGTGTTGTTTTATTTAATTAATTAATGTGAAATGTGATGTAATAATTGAGAATACAAGAAAGTGATGCTGAAAGTTTTAATTTGTGTACTAATGTTCTACAATGAAAAATGTAAGTTAATCAATGTTTATTATGATCTGAATGTTACTGATATTGTATATTTTATAAATGTGTATCTGTGTACTGATAATGTTTGTTGCCGTGGAGTTTCTTTCTCCTTTCTTCTCCACGAGAACTAGGGCTTTGCGAAAGGAGGTAGTTTGGTATTAAATACCTAGTCTTGATTTTGTGCTTTTCTTTATTAACCTATTCCTGTACAAAAACCCTTAGAGATACCTTACATACAGTAAATAAATAACGTTAACCATCCTGATATCTAAAGCTTGGTAACAAAGTCTATTGAATGTCAATTAAACCAGAAATACACATTCTATTAAACACACACAAAATCCTCCTTTATTTTCTTACACGCGCTTCAGGCTGCTGTCCACAGGAGCGGCAGCAGTTAAAATTTCTCCAAATTTCCGTTCCGCAGCTTTGCCTCGCTCCTGTTTACAGGCAGCCTTAAACTGGCACCATATAACGTGAATGTTAAACCTATAATATAACAACGCGAATAAATCAGAGCCATCGTGATGTTTGAACTGTTAATTAACTTCATAACAACCGGCACGGACAGGGTTATTCGTTTCCGACTAATAAATAAAATTGGATAAGTAAACAATCGCTTTATTAAATTAATCGCGAAATTATTTGTTTCATGAAATTAATGTGTTGTTGATCATTGTATTGTGGATTGTATTTAAAATAAATATAACAACGTTATTATACGAGTAGGTACCTGTAAACACACAATGTTTTCAGAAGTGAGCTAAAATTATATTTTAATGAAACGTTGGATAGGTATCATAACGCCTGTATGTACATTCACGTAACCTTCCTGTACCCATAGCACGAATTTTCAGTATTTGAGATGTAAAGTAAACTGGAACTTTGACAATATCAAATTGACAATTTTCAAGGAAATAAAAACTTTTTCTAAAAAAAATGTGACCGCCTTCAAAAACAACCACAAAAAAGGGTAAAATAACCTACAAAACTTTTCTTTCGGAAGTCGGTGACTTTTTTCTTAATTTCATTGTCTTTTTTGCCACCGACTTCCGAAAGAAAAGTTTTGTAGGTTATTTTACCCTTTTTTGTGGTTGTTTTTGAAGGCGGTCACATTTTTTTTAGAAAAAGTTTTTATTTTACTCTTTTTAGTTTAAATATTCAACCAACATTCTTGTCAAATACATAATTTTCTTACATGTGCACTAGAATTTCGTAATCCGTGGCACCGGTAATAACATCGTTAACATCTCTTGCATTCATTCTATCTCAAAAACTAATGAACCGATTTTGATGAAATTTGCAGTATTCCCTAAGTTGAACGATACATAATACAACAAAAAAAGAATTACTTAAATCGGACTTGTAGTTCCGGAGATATGCGAACACGAACATAATATTCTTACTTGAGGAGTTGTACCTTCCATCATCAGCTCAGCTACATGAGATGATGATTTCTATACGCAAGTACTTGAATTACTTCATAAGATTTGCGAAAAACTATGTGTCAGCTAATAAAATTTGAGGGTTGCCCTCGATTTCTCCAAGATCCAATCATCAGATCCTAAAATGGTGACAATGGGACTACACGGGAAGCACCAGCTTTCGATTGAAAAAAGAATTATGAAAATCGGTTCACCCAGTCGCAAGTTATGGGGTAACAAAAAAAAAAAATTATAAAAAAAAACAGTCGAATTGGTAACCTCCTCCTTTTTTTGAAGTCGTTTAAAAATTAGTTCTTCGCACACCAGAGGCACTGTTCCATTTTTTCATACAAAAACGCTGTAAATACTCGAATGACGCTGTAAGTAAAAGAGTAAAAATACGTACAAAGAGTACTGGTACAAATTCTGGTTTATGTAACGGTGATGATTTGATTCTAATGAATGAGCATTCTTTCAGGTTACGTTACAGGGAAACAAACGAAAGCGTTGCAAGCGAGCATTCCAGCGAGCGGTCTGGGAAGCTTTTAATCGACTAGAGCGTTCGCTAGTAAAGGTCGTGAAAATGTTCGTAGCGATGTTTGGCTCTATGCTGGTGTTCGACAAATTTAAATAATGCCAATGCGGGTTCTGTTAATTGTTCATTTTGACAAAATTAAAAACTGCGAATGCGCGATTTTCTGTTACAAGTGAATACTTAAGGTGATTGCGTTATCTAAGTTAGATTTCGGAGATTTTAACAAGATGCAGTTTTTATATGTGAGAGCTGGTGGAGCGAATGTTTTGATAATTTTTATATTTAAAATTATACTTGTTATTACCGCAATTCATATTTTGATAAAGTTACAACATGTCACTGGCCTGCAAATTGCAAAAAACATAAGAAAATTTGAATTTCGCGGGATGGTTGGAGCATTCCCTTTAAGTCTATCAGCACCTTAACAAAAGAAAAAATACCGAAGCACTAATTATATTTTTTCACTCATCGTACCGTTCGGCGATTACTAAGTAAAAGTCGGTGGTCATTCGTAATCTAAACAAATGGTTTTACCACATTAAACTTGACTGAACAAATTCCATCCTATGTTCAGTCATGCGGCAAAAATCATCAACAAAGTTAAATCAATCCCGGCGGCGGCTTAACAAAAGTAAATTAACCCTCAATTGGCGGGCTTCGTTGTGGTTCAATTTAAATGACAATATTATATAACGGGTTCATTATACTCGTATATCGCCGCGCCTCGCGCCTCTCTGTTTTGGGTACGTGTGGAAAAAGTTTGTTTGTATAAAAATGTTTAGAAGGTCTGTATAACATAGTCTGAGTAATTAAATGTTTTTACCCGACTGCGAAAGAAACAGGTTTTTTAGAAAAAGATTCTGTGTTTTTTCGTTAAAATACAACGCTTGCGCCATCTTCTACACCCTATAACTATCTCGAAGGTACCATGTATATCTGTACTAAAATTCATCAAAATTGATCTTAAAGTATGGTTTGAAAGTGTCACAAAGAAAGTTTTTTTTTAAACCGTTCGCATTCGGCCGCCTTTTCCACTACTTTTTTCCCACTCCTTGTATTATGGGTATAACATCTATTTTTCTTAAAATGCACAATATTCCTCACAGATATAGATGAGTAAATCCATAACATTATGTAAATATCTTATTTGAAACGAGTACTTTGAATTTTAAAATCGGAGTATAAACTTTACGTTTACGCCACTCAGTCTCCAGCACGGGTAACAATCTTCAAGGAAAATCTATGAACCTTATGTCTATGGTTGCAATACACGTAACTGACAGCTAAATCTCTCCCTTTCCCCTTGCTTTCCCCTCGGCAGGCCCTAGTTTCAGACGCCATATGCGCCATATTGTCAAAACAGCCAATCACAGACTAAGCAGGCTCAGCCAATCAGACGCCGCCGCCACAGCCGCCATTTTAATCAATAAGTCAAGTGAAGTTTTATAATGATTATTTTTATGATTTATTTCCTGAGTTTATTTCCATAATTATTAAAAATTATCCTCTCAAGATTGAACTCTAATATTGCTTTGTGTTGTGAATTGTAACAGTAGACAGAAATCCGTCAAATCAAAATCCGTTGCGAACAACAAAATAGTATAAAAATGAACTTCTTATACTTTGTGTACGAAACATTTGAGAAACAATAAATTTCAAAGTGTCTTCCACGGATATTAGCTTAACCAACTCTATTCACGGCTGAAGAGATTGTTACTGCACTACCCAATACGCCTGATATACAAAAAAGTAAGTTTGAAATATCTTTACATCTACTTGTGTGTATCAATGAATACTGCCCAAATGCACTCGCATGTTAGCACATACATAGAATTGCTTATTCTGCTTGTCTTTCTGCCCATTGCAATTTTACCCCATCAAGCAAGATAAACCAAAGCTCTTAAAATGTATTCTGAAAGTAATTCAGTTAATTTCTACTCGCACACATAAAGAATGCATATTGTTGGAAACCCGCCAGTTGCAAGAGTCATTATAGCATATTATACTAATTGACAACTATATTTTTTCCTAATATCAGTTTTTTAATTAATTTCAGGAAACCCTAACTCCGTCATTGCTGTACATAATATGGCTGGCAAACTGAAATAAATGAAATTAAACTGACTTGAGTGGTCTCAGTCATAAGATTCAGTTTCAATTCCTGGACACCCAATGACATAAAGAGTCAGTTCCATACAATAACTGGTAAGGCTACTTCTTGTATTTATTATTTAATAATAAATAATAACCCGAATAATGTTTTTATACATCATTCTATGGGAACGTAAAATTAGGATGAAAACAATTAAATAAGTATTAATACAGGTTACAAAATAAGTATCTTCTATCTATCTTAATATCTGTGTACCAAATTTCTTTCAAATCGTCGTCCAGTTGTTTTGCAAATTCAAAAATGTACAATTATTTTTTTATTATTTCAGATACCAAGGCTCACCAAATTATAAAAATGAAGATACTCCAGCAGCTGAACATTTGTGAAAAGGCAAAAACTGCTATAAAGTTTATAAAACAAAAATCTTTTGAAGTAGGTACTAAATGGATATTTTAGTTGTGAGATAGTCAAACTCAGATTCATTATTGCATTCATGTGTACATAGCATAGGTGTAGTAAATAAGTTCAATCAATATGATATCCGGTTTGGGCATGGCAACATTTATTACATTGGACTTACCAAGCATCCAGTCAGTTGGTATAGCTAAAAGTTCTAAACAAATGTAATTATTATATTATATTAATATGTAATCATTTTATTAGTTAACTTCTATTAATTATGTATTTAAATGTGTATTGTATTAATTATGCTTATATTTCTTCTATTAAATATTGTTTTCTATTATTTTATATATTTTGTTATATAAAATTTAGTTTTCAAAGTCAAAGTCAAATCATTTATTTCAATTAGGCCATCCAAGAGGCACTTTTAAACGTCGATTTTTAAAATTAAGGAAATGGGATGGGGTGGGATTGAATCTACACCCATTCGCTAATGTAGGATGTATGAAGAAGAATGGGCAAGAAACTCCATACTTACTCTTTTAAAAATTTCGTTATGTGTGTGAGCATCTTTGAGTAAGTATTATTTCTGTGGTTACGAATTATGATATGAGTATCTTGTTTAACCAATGTTTCATTCTAAGGCCCGTATTACAGAACAAAACTCAAGCACCGATCTCTATTTAAATATAGATTTCAACCAGTCAAATGCCTTGAATCTAGTTTTAAGTAATACTTGAGTATTGAGTTACTTTCTGTAAAGCTTTTTGTGTTAGATTTATTCTTTTAATTTTCTGTTATGTATTGAATTTGGGTTTGCCTCTTAATTTGAAGCATTTTGATCCGAGAGGGTGGCAGATATAGTCTTATGTTTATTAAGACATTGATTAAGACTTTCTCAATTTAACTCTGAGATTAAGAATTTTTAAATGGTGTAATAGTATGAGGTCTCAACATTTACCCATCGTATGCCGCATATATTAATCGTGTCTTTTGAAAACACTTATTAAAAAATAAAACATGTATTATAATTATATTTCTTTGTTTTATTTAGACCTGTTTTACTTTGTAATCTACAGTCAATCGTATGTCAGAACAATCATTACTTGAGAATTATTCAAGTAATGATTGCTCTGATATATGGTTGACCAAAGCCAATCAGTACAAAAATCAAACAAAATATCTGTGACAAAAGCCTGAGGTCCAAATACGGAAAAGACAAAAGGCCTGTATCTAAAATCGTAATAGTTGCTTTTAAAAAGTCATTTCATTTGACCTGTTCAAGAATTTCTGTATAATCTGTGCTTGTCAGTCTCTATTCTTGCGCTTTTTACTGGTCGTTATTTTTTGTTCGAAGATTGCCGTCTGAGTGTATACTCTCTACTTAGTCTGTGGTCTCCAGTTCGGGCATGCGGGCAGCGAGTAAAGGGCAACTCGCTGCCCGACCAAGGACCATGCCCGGGTCGACGGCGCGTTGTGTCCCACGCGCGCCTCAAAGAGCGTCAGCATAATGACGGGGCCCCCCTCTCAGAGGGCCAAAGCCTGCCGGGGTCGCGGGATTATTCCCTTACCGTGACCCCGGAACTTAACAGGCTATGAAGGACACCGTGGATTTTAGTCAGTAGAAGTCTGACAGTCCCTCCCGCCCTGCCCGGGGTTGGAGGACTCATTTGATGATTTTACCACGCTAAAAAAAAAAAAAAAAAGGGTACTGAAGCGCTTCAGAAATATGCTTTGTACAAAATCATCGAAAAATACCTGTGGTAAGTCTCAGACATTATTATTTCTGCCAGCCATTAAAGAGCTAAGCAAACAATCTGGTTTTTGTGTCCAAGCAAACAGACTATTATCGAAGAGTGTGGATACACCTTTATTAAATAGAACTTGTAACTCTTATCTAAACCGTCTTCTTTCTTCTAGGTACTTTCTTTCTTCAGTTTTTTGACCGACCAGACACTACCTCATGCAGGGCAAAATACTTCGGTAACCCAGATAATCTTTACAAGATCGCCAGCGTTTATTCCTCCGGGATCGCAGAACTAACGAATTACACCGTGGATTTTAGTCAGTACAAGTCTGACAGTCCCTCTTGCCCTGCCCTGGGTGGGAGGACTCATTTAATGAGAAAAAAAAACTACTATTCCTACGGTGTACCGCTCGAGCCCCGAGGAAATTTTTTTCCCACCAAATACTGGCTGATTTTAAGACTTATTTTTCCAAAAATACAGTTTAAAATCGGTCGGGGTTTGGTGGCACAAAATAGTGGGTCCGATAAGTTAAACTTATTTTAAACATATTTCGAAGTACCTACAAAATGTTATCATGTTCTAGCAAGCTTTATACTTACGTACCTATAATAAATTGCATTACAAACAGTCTACGATCGCCATCTGGTAGCTCAAATATTTAAAGACGAGATTTTCCCAAGTAGCCATCTTACAATAGAGAAAAAAGGTTCACCGTGCAAAGAATGAGAGTAATTTTATTTTCAAATCTGCTTAACTGGCCCTTAGTTTCGTAATAGAATTTAATATTACTTACGCACGATTTTTATACAAAATTAAAGTATATTTTCTTTTATACGTATAAATTCATTTTGATAATAAGAATAACCCATTGCAAGCGTCCCATTAGTTATCTCGAAATTATTAATCAAAACATTTTTGACCTCATTATTTTAATTACTTAAGATTTCAAAGGTACAAATTAATCACAGCTAACGCAGGTTCCATCGAGTTTCTTTAAGAGTATTTTCATGAAAAACCTAATATTATTTGTCATCAATCTCACAAAGACCTATCAATACATAGACCCCATTACAGTCAATCATTATAATATTAATTAATCTGATCTGTCAAATTATGCTGGCACATTGTATGCTAATTTTAGAAATAGTATTTCGATATTTACGCCAGTTTGGACGCATTACAATTATAAGGATGTCAATTAAATTCGCTGACAATTAATTAATTGAATTTGACGAGTTATTAGCGATAGTTGCATGGTATTTGGCAATTAACAGTAGAAGGGCAGATAATCCTGGTAAACACGCTTTGAGTCAAGCACCTAGCATAGTTTCAGTTCTGACTGAAATGATCCGGTTTTTTCATACTAAAATTTTACGGTAAACATTTTAAAATACCTGAAAGACATTAGTTGTAACAAAAAAAAACATATCCTCAAAAATATATACTTCCCGCTTCTCGCCAGACAG
Source organism: Agrotis segetum (assembly GCA_036375495.1). Taxonomy (NCBI): domain Eukaryota; kingdom Metazoa; phylum Arthropoda; class Insecta; order Lepidoptera; family Noctuidae; genus Agrotis; species Agrotis segetum. The sequence continues at coordinate 136,124 of JAQSVV010000712.1, read as the reverse complement.
GTTTGCAAATCTGTATTTAGTTTATAATCACGAAGTCTTGGACAAATCAAAGCCTCGAATACTTAGTCACTTTCGGGCGATGTTCTGTTTCATGAAATACCATTTATAAAATGGTCAAACACAATTAATAAGTAGAGACTGTCCACAAAAATGCCTGTATTTTGTGTTGTGCCCCGATCTTTGAATTTCAACGAAAGCAGGTTTCCAAATTGGGCACCCGCTGAAATGGCACCTGAACCAATGGCACCAATTATTCTACATACTAAGACTCCTATAATTTTCTTTCTCCTTTGTCAGGTGCCCCATGTGGAACACTTCAACAAAAGAATTCTATGTCTTCATTAAACCTAATAAATTCTATAGACGACGACCCTAATCAAGAACAACTAAGGATTGTTTTATAACAAACATTAGTCGAAATGAAGCCATAGTACATTCACGCCACTCTCTCACAGACTTGCATAAAATATTCCAGTGACATTATTCACACAAAGGTAATGCGTGTCCACAGAACAATAAATTAATAGATCTGGCAGACAGTCAGACAAGCACCTGCTTATTTAAGTACTAGGTCAGTCCAACTTGTCAGGGCTCCTGTACACGATGCCGCCGCTGCGCCGACACCGCTCCGCCACCGTGCCTATATATTGTGTATCTGTATACCTTACGACCGCAGCGATGCGGCCAACTGACACCCAACATGGGACTCTAAAAATAATATTAGAGTATGTATCTGCTTAAGCCTTTAACTTAATGGATCAGGGCCGCATGTAACCAAGAAATATGATGGTTATTTTAATAGAGGCTTGTCCCAACAGTACCAGGCAGAAAATGATGAAAAGTTGGTGATAAACCTTCGGGAATTGCAACTACTGAGTGCCCGGTGCCACCTCTAGCTACGGTCTTTATAGCTCTGTGGTTCACTCTGTAGTCTAGTTGACATTTATGTCAAATCACCATAACTCCGCGTTTCAAACAAAGCACGAGCGTCGAGGTAACTTTATTGAATACTACACTGGTCAGCAAATAAACCGAGCCACCCGCTACCTAGGAACTCTGATTCGATTTTCTCAAAAAGTATAAAACTTACAACTATCAAAGTTATACCTAAAAAAAGTGCGTTTCATTGTGATTAAAATGATTACAAATTAACTCGAAAGTACCGTCAACTCACATTGTAATCAAGCACCAAACACAATGCTAACGATTTGCTCTGTTTTCACCAGAGTTTGAAATTAGCGTTCTTTTTCTCTACAATGACCCAGTCGGATATTTCTTGAGTTTTTGTCCATCGTTTGCTCAGACGCATGTGTTTTTGCTACTTTTTTCGAGTAATAATGGATACAACACCTCAGGAAGCAGCTCAAGCTGTAGCATCAATCCAAGCAGGCATTGTGCATCGTGAAGTCGCTTGAAGGCTTCGAATCAGCAGATCTTCGGTGCAACGAGTTTACAGACGATACCTAGAGACTGGAGCATTCGATCGCCGTCCAGGTACGGGCAAACCTAGGGCTACATCAGCAGCAGATGATCGTTATATCCACCTTACTGTTCTGCGAAATCGCCACCTCAACGCAGTTTAAGTCCAACAAAGTCTGCGTGACGAACACCAAGTGGTCATAAGTTCAGATAGAGTCAGAAGGAGACTTGCTGAATGGAACCTGACACCAAAAAGAGCTGCAACAGGCCCAGCATTAACAGTAGCAAACCGTCAAGCACGACTTGAATTTTCTCGAGAGCATAGGGATTGGACATTAGAGCAGTGGAGTAATTTACTCTTCAGTGATGAGACCAGGGTGAGTCTACATGGAAGTGATCGACGTCAGAGAGTATATTGTCGACTTGGATAACGTTATTCTGTGTTGCATCGAGGAAACTGTTACTTATGGAGGAGGATCTGTAATGGTCCGGCATCTCGTTAACAGCACATACAGCGTTAGTTTCATCGAACCGACGGGCCGTACACGTGGACTGACTTCTCATCGCTACATTACTGAAATCCTCGCAGACCATGTGGTACCTTACGCAGGATATATCGGACAGGATATGCAATTGATGTATGATAATGCACGGCTCTTATAAACGACTCTTCTTTGTAAAATCCTTAATAAACACTGAAATAATGATTAAACCCAATAAGTTTCCTTTCATTTCAATCACCATGAAACGCAGTTTCTATATGTACAACTTTGATACTTGTAGGTTTTTTAGTTTTTGAGAAAATCGAATTAGAGTGCCTAGGTAGCGGGTGGCTCGGTTTATTTGCTGTCCAGTGTAGTTGAAAAAAATGCAGTAGAAATGAGAAACAAAGCGGGTAATAGAAAGAGAATACGTGTTTATTAACACGGGTTTTGTCCACTGAGGAAAAGACAAAATGAAAGCATGCAGAAAGATTTCTATATTTCTGAGTATGGTAATATTCGACATGTTGAAAAGAAAAATGTTTGGGTTTTTCAGCCGTCTAAGGCCATGCTTGCGTGAAAAAAGATGCGGAAAATGCGGCATCTTTGTATAATAGAGATAAAATTAGTCAATATCGATAATAAATACAATAATTTTATCTTGATAACTTCGAACCCTAAGTACAAACCTACCTAGTTTTAGCCTATTCAATTTCTTTTTCAATCTTTGTGAAAAACCACGAAAAAGTCCGCCCTAAAATAAATTCGAGGTGGTTTACTTACAAGGGTGAGCGTCCAGTCGTTATATTATACCAACGTAGAAGCAAAGCTGGAATAACCCACAATGTTATTTTTTGGTTAAAATAAATAAATAAATAATAAATCACTCTATGGGTAATACGCACCCTGGGAGGCGTGGAAGCAAGTCAGACTTGTACTGACTAAAAACCAACCGTGTACCTACATTTGCCCATTGTGTTTCAAGTTCGCGGTACTTTTTAAGACAATCCCGCGAATTAAAACCAACTATTCAACTTTAAGAGCCTATATAACTATTCACCGAGTGACGCTTTTTTTTTTTTTTTTTTTTTTTTTTAGCGTGGCTCGTGGCTAAATAATCACAGCCGCACAGGCCGATCTTCCGGGTTAAGCCGCGCTTGCCGAGGTTGGTCTGTGGATGGGTGACCATCTATCATAGCGAGTTTCCTCCGTGCCTCGGAAAGCACGTAAAGCCGTTGGTCCCGGCTGTCATTTGTAGATCTTTGACAGTCGTTACTGTTAGTCAGAAGCTCTAAAGTCTGACAACCAGTCTTACCATGGGGTATCGTATTACCCAGTTACTGGGTTGTGGAGGTCCGACAGGCAGTCGCTCCATGTAAAATACTGATATCCAGCTGAATCTGGTTTGACTGGTAGCCGACCCCAATATAGTTGGGAAAAGGCTAGGCAGATGATTTAGCGTGGTAAAATCATCAAATGAGTCCTCCAACCCCGGGCAGGGCGGGAGGGACTGTCAGACTTCTACTGACTAAAATCCACGGTGTCCTTCATAGCCTGTTACGTTCCGGGGTTACGGTTAGGGAATAATCCCGCGACCCCAATAAATCTTTTAAGTAATGATTTTTGAAAAGATGAACCAATATTAATGAAAAGTATCAGAGAGCATACATGTACAGTAAAGAAAAAAAAACAAGAAATTCAGACTTATACCACTTTCCCTTGATGTTTTTTTTATAAAATGCGAAGAAAAGGGTGTCTGTAGAATTATCCCGAGTTTTTACATGTAGCGGAAAATTGGGCCGCTCTCATTAGACATGGGCCATTTGTTACCGCTCGCCGTAAAGTGCCCTGTACTTTACTTGTAAGTACTATTTTATTGTTGATGAATCAATCTAATTTATGGTCACCTGTTATATTTTAAAAGATATAAATGAAATGACAGGCGGTAATATCAAAGTACCAATCAAACACAAAATTGAAAAACAAAAAAAATCTTTTTCATAGTCATAATTGGCAGTGTGGCTTTATTCCACCTTTTTTAATGTAGTAAAATCATCAGATGAGTCCTCCCACCCCGGGCAGGGCTGGAGGGACTGTCAGACTCGTACTGACTAAAATCCAAGTTGTCCTTCAATAGCCTTTTGCTTTCCGGTTTCACGGTAATAAGATAAGTCCCGCGACCCCAGCAGACTTTGGCCCTCCAGAGAGGCGGCCCCGTCATTATGCTGACGCTCTTTGAGGCGCGGTACACAACGCGCCGTCGACCCGGGCATGGTCCATGGTCGGACGGCGAGTTGCCCTTTACTCACCACCCGCATACGGTGGCCGGAGATCGTCTTGCGAGAATACATAGTAGCTATAATCCACTAGTGATCGACCGAAATTTCGGTTTCGGTTTCAGTTTCGGCTGAAAAATCAGTTTCGGTTGGACACTATAATACACCTTTGGTTGAATTTAGGCTATTATTTTATGCAGTCGTGGTTGGTCCAGTAGCTGAACGAACATCGGGAACGCAGCAGTCGATGTCTGCTTCGCTGCGTGTCGTGTGTTCGATTCCCCCATAGAACAAATATTTGTGTCACCTACAAGTAGGTAATTGTTCCGGGTATGGTTGTTTTTGTATGTGAATTTAAAATGTTTATAAAAGTACCCACGAAATAGGATTGATTTATAAGAAGGAAAATTAATTGAAAAATGGATGTAGGTATATGCTGGTTAAATTATAAGTTAATAACACTAAATAATCTGTGAATCAAACTTCAAGTCTTGCGAACTAACCATTAGAATAACATCCTTCATTACTGTAGTTTTAATAACAAATTATGTAGGTGTTTACCAGATGTCTGTCAAATAACACATTGTTCAATAAATTCGAGCATGAGCAGTTGAAATAACTAGAAGGTAATTAATCGCATAGCCATTGCCATTGGATGCCATAGGCACATAATATGCTAATGAATCGCGAAACAACCCGTGTACACTCAAGCACACTAAATGTGTTTACCGGCCATATCAGTACCCCAGCACGAGTTTCCAGTATTTGAGATGTAAACTGGAAATTTGACAATTTTCAAGGAAAAAAATTGTTCCTTATTCGCACACCAGAGGCGCTGTTCCATTTTCCCACGTTGTTATAAACTCATTATTCTTGTTTGTATGTTAGTTTGTTTGTCGTTCCGGTTGGACTTTTGCTATTCAATTTTGTTTTTCAGACAAGAAACGCTGTAAATACTGGATAGACGCTGTAAAGCAAGTAAAATAGTGAAAACTCGTGCTAAGGGTACAGATATTTACCTCTCGCGCCCGGCATTGGTTGCGGCCATGCTGCGGGGCGAGACGGAGTGGGAAGCGGTCAGCTCCTTCTGCGAGGCAGTAATGCTCGTCAAGGAGGAGGCAGGCCGCGAGCGAGAGAGGACAGCGTCCTCCCTCCGCCCCAGCCGCAGTGGTAGGCGCCCACGGCGACGGACGTCGCAAGATGATCTCCGGCCACCGTAGGCGCGGGCATGCGGGCAGCGAGTAAAGGGCAACTCGCTGCCCGACCAAGGACCATGCCCGGGTCGACGGCGCGTTGTGTCCCACGCGCGCCTCAAAGAGCGTCAGCATAATGACGGGGCCCCCCTCTCAGAGGGCCAAAGCCTGCCGGGGTCGCGGGATTATTCCCTAACCGTAACCCCGGAACGTAACAGGCTATGAAGGACACCGTGGATTTTAGTCAGTAGAAGTCTGACAGTCCCTCCCACCCTGCCCGGGGTTGGAGGACTCATTTGATGATTTTACCACGCTAAAAAAAAAAAAAAAAAAAAAGGGTACAGATATCAGACCAAACTATTTTGGTCTAGGGACCGTCTAAACTAGTAACCGTGGTTCTGGAACGTAAAAGGCTATCAGAGGAAGATCGTGGATTTTAGAGAATGTGAGCCTGACAGTCTCTCACTTTGAACAGAGCGAGAGTCCTCCACTTTCGATGATTTTACTCAGGCATAAAAACAACGTCAAACTGTTTTGAGTAGGTACACTAGGCAGGTGGTACTCCCTTTATGACCGCGCAAATTTCGTAAAAAGAGGTACTAATCTATTCTCACGTAACATTTATTGTAAACGCGGTCATATTGATGTTCCTGACTGTACATACCGCCAACTTTGCTAATAAGCATTGTTATAGTTTGTAGACAGATGTAGGCTCTGTGCACACGCTGTTATCAAATAATTGCGATTCATTCCATTCTGAACGTTAACGTATCGTAAATATGAATAGAAAATACTTTATACAAAATCTATTATACGTTTAAGTTTTTAGAATTTTTATTACTTACCGTGACTCAGTCGGTTAAACCATTGATCCCGGCTGTTATTCGTTGGTCTTTGGCAGTCGTTAAAAGTTGTCAGTGAGTTGAAAGTCCGACAACCAGTCTTACCAAGGAGTTGTGTTTTCTGCGACGGTCGCTCGCGAGGCTGACTCAGTAGTTTAACAAGAAACTCAGAAGCGAGCCGACCAACAAGATCGGGCATTCAGAAGTTATCGACAATAAAAAACGGACAACCGGACTGTTTGTGATATCATTAGCCTTGAGATGCTCGATTAAATGTCTCGTCAGCATGCGTAGCATGGCGCCGCGCCGGAGAAAACACAAAATGACAGATCAAAGATTTTTACCGATTATTCAGCATAGCAATGTTTAAAATTTAAAAAACAACAGTCCTACTACAAAAACTTAAACATCTGTTGAACACTTGTCTAAAAAAAGCGTGACTGCAAAACGAACCTTATTTCAACGTCATAATCTGAATTGTTTTTAGACAAGTGTTCAACAGACGTTTTAAAGGTTTTGTGGTACCACGGCAAATGTTTATATCTTTTAAGCAAAAAAAAACAGTCAATTTGAATACAAATAACGATTAAATAACTTATCTATTCCTGGTAGAAGAGAGATAGAATTGGTCATGCTACGCGTGCTGACGTTGTAAGGTTTGAAACAAAACGTAAAGTATTTAGTAAAAAAAGACATTTTTGTAAATGTATGAGTGAACGCCACGAATACACTTAAATGGTTTCCTTTTTCACGTAGGAGTCCAATGACGCGACGGCGACACGGGGTAATTTTTCTTCCGGATTTTTGGCTTCAGTTCTCGGAGGCCGACGAAGAATCTGGACATTCTTTAATCTAAGGTTGTAAAGCTCTCTCATTGAGTTGTTAATCAAATGACAATAAAAGTAGGACTATATTGTAAAAACCACATTTACACAGCTCTGAGAAGAAAAAAAAAACAGCGACATACGAGGCACTGCGAAATTATACGCGTGTATAACACGGGGTTAAATCTACGTTCGAATTGCCCCCCTGTGCGACGATTAGAAGTTATTTGACTTCTTTCATATAATTGACAGCCAAGCAACTCGTTATAAAGTTATTTGGTAAAAGTTGAGATAAGCAAGGTAAGCAAAATCGTTATAATCTCGAAACTCCATTACACGCTATATGTGCGCTGCGATCGCCCATATCTCTTTATATTATGAATCAATGGACAAAGCCGAGGAGTCAAGTACGTCAAGTTTAAGCCCCTTATCATAAAAGTACTTTTTGATTTAGATTTTATTTAGGTAATATTTAATGAAAAACAGGCCAAAAACTTTCGTTCATGTAGTTGTAAAAAAAACATAATTATGAAGGTTCAGTAGTTGAGATGTGAAAATGTAACAAACAAACTTACTTTAGGAATTAATTATTATTTAATTCTTGGTTCTCTCAAATTCTTATTGATTAAAGGGTAGATACGACTTTAATAAAGAGGCTGTCTATTTCCGGTGTTTGCAGTCGGGTCTTTTATGAGGTTTATTTCATTTCGTTCACCTGGATATTTTAATCACGAAATTCTGGAACTTCTTTTTCTTAAAAATGTAACGAACGCTTATTCTAATTTCGTAGTCGCAACTAATCGCCATTTGACCACTTTTTTTTAAAGTTGTTACATTTTGTAACATTAGTTCCAGCTTAAAAAAGCCTCTCTATTCAATGCTTTACTTTACCATACATTGTATATTTTTTGCGATTTTTATTAATTTACTGTAAGTATTTCTCCTTCTCTACATAAACTAATTCTCTGTTCGCGTAATTTTCGTATACAGGGGTAAGTTTTCGTTTAAAGTATAAATAATTTGTGGATTTGACTGAGTTTGGGTCTACGAATGTCTTATGAATGGATTTACAGTTCCACATATTCCGCCTACGCGGGCGGCGCGCCGCTTGCGTAGGCGGATTGTGGCGCTACGAGCTACGAATACGGTGCTACTTTGCTACGTCGCTACGCTGCTACCAACGACGATATAATACTAGACTCCGCATGCACGATCTAAAGAACGCAAACTATTCTGCCAAGTTGCTGAGGTACTACGTAAGCGAGGGGGACGGGTTACTGCGTTGTGATTGGCTAACTCAAGGTCTGTGCTGTCTCAACGTATGTTTACGGCTCACGGGATTGGTCGAAATGAGACGAATATAAAACTTTTTTGCCTAATGTGTTGGCAGACATCGGTCGCCTGTTATTACGAGTCTAGTATTATATCGTCGTTGGCTGCTACAGACGTTCAAGACGCATTTCTGATTAGTTAAATTTATTCCCATATAGTTTTGTTTCATTCTCATAATAATAGTATGTAAAATTTAGCTCTCGATGAGATATAATTGAAGTGTCTCATAGGACTGATACTCGTATATTTTATTTTACGTAGTAAAATCATCGAATGAATCCCACCCAGTACAGGGTGGGAGGAACTATCAGTCTTTTACCGACCATTCAGTCGTTCTGTGTCCCTGTAAAGTCCGGTCGGAAACCAGGAGGAATTTCGTACGTTGACCTATTATTACCTGTCTCTGTCACTCCCGCGTAAATATAGTCTCGCTTGCACAGATGCAATGGCCGCCATCTGCTTTCCGATCGGACTTTAATAGAAATCTTATAGGCTGAAATATGGCAGTACCTACGTGAACCTTCTGCTGTACCTGTGATTTTGTCCTTAATATAAACTTATTCAGGCCTTACTGATGTAAAGAGTTGCTCGCCGTCCGATCAAGGTGTTGGCTCGAATCGACGGAGCACCTGGCATGCGTCTTGAGGTTAGGCAACTGACATAGGCTGTAGGCCCAAACTCCAGCCGGAGTCCGCGGACTGTCTAGAAAGGTACCGTGACCCTAGAACGCTAAGAACAACCGAAGAAATAGGATGACTTTTAGTCAGTAAGAGTCTGATAGTTCCTTTCCAGGTTGGCAGGAATTTATTAACATCTAGTCATAGTGAATCTACTGCTCCTTTCCTATGATGTTATGGTAAATATAAATATCCATCGAAAATCCTCAAGTTACCGTAATAAGTGTTATAAAGGCGTTAATTGATTGGCTGCATTTTGTTTGCATATCTGATACTCGATTCATCATCCCTTTCCTTCCAAAGATGGCTTCGACTTCGGCAATGTTATAATTTTTGTTGTAAACGTTATCCATCATAATTTAAACGGATATTCATCATCCAGAATTTATGAATCGATTTTTCTTCTTGATTTTGGATTTTATGCTTTATGTACCTATGTTGGTATTGGAATTTGTGCTTAGAGTTTGAGTTTTGAAAGTACCATTTTGTTTAACAAAGATTTTTTGGATGCTTCACACTTTAAACTTATTTTACTTTTCTCCAACACTACACATAATTATACTATTTATATTTTTTTTTGGGTGGTTGGGCACTCCCAACCACTGTTGGCCTCAGCAGAGCAGAGCCATCTTGTTCGCAACCAGGATCCTGTTAGAGCCCGGCGCTAAGCACACCGGCCACAGTTGAAACTTCATAAAACTACATACGGTGATACCGTGCTCTGAAGTTTCACCCGTGGTGGGTTTCATATTATCTATGCTTCTAAGCTAGGCTGAGGTCAAGAGGAAAACCATTTCATATAAAAAAGAGAATAATGTTACTTTGCAGTTCTGTTTGACAAGATAAACAGAAACTAATTGAGTATTTATTTTCTAGTATTGTTTATTTTTAGATATGGCAAATATATGAATATTATGAATAACACTGTCTTAGTTATGCATTTGATACATAGAAACTGTGTCTTCTCTTTCCAACTGACAAACAAGTAGGAATCTTAGTTAAAGTTATGATTAACACAACTCGTCGTAAATGCTAGCAAATATATTAAACTTGCGTCGTGAACTCCTTGCCTATAAACATGTCAGGCTCTTGAACTAAAGTAACTATAAGCGTGCTGGCTTGATTGCAATGTTTTAATTGGAGTAAGATTAAAGCAAGCAAGTGTATTTTATGATTTTCAAGTTTTGGAAGAAGGCTTTATTTTCGTTCATTTAGAAATTGGCAATAAAATTGAGGGTACGGACTATTGCGCAGCATGTCGGCTCATTCGATTCCCGCACGGAATATTTTTAGGTATTTGACCTGCAAGTAGTTGTTCCGGATCTGGGTATTTGTGTATCCTGAAGCTTGGTATCAATTATGTCCGCGAACCTCTTGAGCTTCGCGCTCCCGTAACCGCTCTGATGGAGACGGCACGCGCATCACCATCGCATCTCCCTCTCGCGCGTCCACGAACAGACTGAGCTCCCCTTTGTGATCGCCCAATTTACCGACACCGCGCGGAGCGCTGAGCGCGAAGCGTGCACCGCTCGCGCTCCAAGTTCGCAACCGTATCCACTATGCGGAGCTGTTGCAAGAGCGCGGAGCTCATGAGGTTCGCGAACATAGTGGATACTCAGCTTTATACCTCATGCTGTAGTTGTGTTCGTGAACACTAGATGAACTGGACAGTTTACGTGACAAGTCATAATTATGTCAAGTGAAATGTTATTTTTAATTTTCATGAAACATCTGTGCGAAAATTTCATGCATATTGCCAACGTTGCGACAAATGATTTATTTGGTAATTAATCACATGCATACTCGCTGTGAACAATAGTTTACTTATTTACATTTCATTTCGAATGTCGTACTCGTTTCGGTTTATTAACAGTTTTGTGTACCTATGCTTTAACATAGCAATATTATAATGACTAATTAATGAGCCTTAAATGTTCCCACAGCTGGGACATACGAGTAGCCTCCATGGGCGTAGCCACGGTGGGGCAGGGTGTGCTTGCCTCACCTTGACTCCGAATTGTTAGGTGTTTTAGCATTTAGCTAATACTTTCAAGTTGAGATTTTAAACTTTGGCGATGAGATGACGGTGAGCTGTTGACTCTCATAACTGTTGGCATTCTGAAGTATTTCAAGTATTGACATTTTGAGTCGTTGATCTATTGAACTGTTGACATTCTGAATTGTTGAGATTTTGAATCGTTGGTCTTACGGTGTTGATGTTTTAACTGTTGATATTATGGCTGTTGATCTTACGTATGTATCCCACTCCACATTCACAACCGAACTTCTAACACACTAAAATATTTGTTTAGCAAAATAAACAGAACTGTGAACTGTTGTCTGAAACGAAAACTAATTTATCAAAGTGTATTTCGTTGTCCCAAACATACGGAAACAATGCACCTGTGTCGTATGTCATTGAGAGGCGCTTGTAGTGTGGGATGGACCTAGGTGATTTATTTTTTACTAGTTTTTTTATCCCATGGTGGGTCCGCACGTGTTCTTTAAGTTTTTACAAACAAAGTACTTGTCTATAATCGTCAAAGTCCCATCTATCTCTGTACCAAAATTTATCAAAATCGGTTCAGCGATTTAGATGTGACAGCGAAACAAAAACTCACCGTTTGTTCGAACACACAAGTTTTGTAAATTTGAATTACGTAATTCTAAATTCGAACTTATTAGGTATGAATTATAATAACTTTGAAAATCAATTGCGAATTCTGAAATCAGTTACGAATACAAACTCCCCCACTAGGTGGATCGACCACATCGTGAGATTCGCGGGCAACCGATGGATGCAAGTGGCGAATTGTCGTTCGACTTGGCGGTCTAAGGAGTAGGCCTATGTTCCGGCTGATGATGATGATTATGGCGACTGCTAAGATGAAGCGTATCATTGGTGGTTTCAATGCGAAAATAAGTTCATTTTACGCTTTCACTTTAAAATGACTTAGCCGTTCATGCGGGCAACGAGTAAAGGGCAACTCGCTGCCCGACCATGGACCATGCCCGGGTCGACGGCGCGTTGTGTCCCACGCGCGCCTCAAAGAGCGTCAGCATAATGACGGCAGGCTTTGGCCCTCTGAGAGGGAACCTCTCAGAGGGCCAAAGCCTGCCGGGATTGCGGGATTATTTCCTTACCGTGACCCCGGAACATAACAGGCTACTGAAAGACACCGTGGATTTTAGTCAGTAGAAGTCTGACAGTCTCTCCCGCCCTGCCCGGGCTGGGAGGACTTCATTTGATGATTTTAACACGCTAAAAAAAACCGTTTTTGAGAAATCTTGATGGAACAGAGATAGAGGTGGCCCTGATAACGGTTATATGATATACACATATAATATCTCCTTTTTTATATACAAAGGGGGAAGAAAGGTTGAGGACGCTAGCGGTTCTACAGGTAAAAGTTACTTTCTAACTGACAAAGTGTTCGTGGTACCTTACCAAAACCACTTCGATTTTAAAACGGTTTAAAGTTGAGTATGGGTCGTCGTTTGAATAATTGATAGCAGTAAGTGCACTTCCGTGTAGTTCCCGTTTCATTACACGGAGAATACAAATGTTCCTACTTTGTAGGTAACTTAGTTTATAGTTACTTAGTAGGTCTTTAGAGCGCAATCAAATAGTTTTCTGTGCCTATAAAATACTAAGAAATAGTTAACTAAGTAGGTACCTACTGGTAGGTACCTACTGGTAGGTACCTATCTAGTTTAGTAGGTATTCAAATTTCCACAACGCTGGATTGCTAAAATATATAGGTGCAATGTAACGCGAATCCACCGTGTAATGTAACGCGAATTCTATGTGTGGACGGCACCGCGACCATTAGATACATGTAACGCTCGCGGCTGGCGCGTCGCGTTGTCGGGCCCCCCTTACCTCCAAGGGGGCCCTCGCCGAAGCCTGCTAAGACTGTGGGACAAAACGAGCTTCCGTGACCCCGGAATGTTAAGGAAGGGCTGGAAATCGTGGATTTTAGTCAGTACATGTCTGAGAGACCTTCCTGCCCGCCCTGAGTGGGAGGAATACTTTGATTTGATCACGTTAAGAAAAGTACCTTCTTTGGCAGTCAGTGGTGCAGCATTTGCTCTCACACTATAGGTACACATATATCCTTCCATGCCGTTTTCGGCTACGGCGACCGTTTCATCTCCATCCTACTGGCGTCTATCATGGGCTCTCATATGACTAGAAAAACCGCCTTTGTTTGCAAACATTCTTGCACATATTGGACACGTGAGAGACTCTGGTCTCTGTCCCCCCAGTTCAAAGTAAAAGCGACCACGGTGTGTACTCACACCCCCAGAACCGCTGGTGTGCAGGCCTCGGACAAAACTCGGTTTGCATCCAACCGAACCTTTCTACCTCAACCCATCGCCACCAGACTTTGCCAGATCAGAGTCAGTTTACGGAAACGGTCAGGTGCGCAGGATATATTAAAGTGCTCAAACGTTCGCGCAAACGTAGGAGCACTCTCTCGTCCGTGCCCCCCTGGATCCAGTGGAACGGAAAACCGCTACGACCGGAGGGGAGCTGGATGCAGTAGACTAGCGAGCAATAACAAGGCCCTTATTGCTGCCTTAAGGCCTTCCTACAATTGCCTAGGTGTCTTGCCACCGGCGGTGGACTGCTGTAGACGTAGCCAAAACACAAATTGGCGGGCAACCAAGTAACTCGGGAGATGTTGTTCCCGAGCCCCTCCTCCAGGTTTAGCCCACGAGCCGACGTGGTTTCCGGGATGTGGCACTGGGAGCCACTGAAGGAGAGTTGTGGACTGTCGACGGATTATTGAACTACGTCACCTGTACAGGTCGGCTGACATAGAACAACGTACACATCAACGACGATATAATACTAGACTACGCATGCACGATCTAAAGAACACAAACTATTCTGCCAAGTTGCTGAGGTACTACGTAAGCGAGGGGGACGGGGTACTGCGTTGTGATTGGCTAACTCAAGGTCTGTGCTATCTCAACGTATGTTTACGGCTCACAGGATTGGTCGAAATGAGACGAATATAAGACTTTTTTGCCTAATGTGTTGGCAGACATCGGTCGCCTGTTATTACGAGTCTAGTATTATATCGTCGTTGGTACACATCAAGCTATACTATACAAAACCTGTATAAGCTGATCGTTTTATGCGCAGAATGATCACGCAAAGCTAGACCACGATAAACTGGTTTTGTACAGCTTCAAGTGGTAGCTTTGTGTAGATACCAAGTTTTTCATTGAAAGGCCTAACCCTGACAGTCTGATCAGTTACAGATAAAGTTGGCAACAAACTTGGAAGTTCGTACATGTGGCTAATACTAATTTATGTTATAGGGCAACAGTTCGTTAGGAGTATGTACCTAATCTTCGGAAGTAGGTACTGATGTACTGATCCTTCACTTATGAATGAGAAACCTCATTCAGAATAGAATAGTGGACACATCAATCAACTGACACACTCACTACCTAAAGTTTAAAATTAACAACTTTGTTGCCACTGTCGCAAAAAGGGATATTTGATTAGAATGACATTGTATGATTATTTTGTTCTTTTTTTTATAGGTACCAAGTTATTCAAGAATGACATTGTTTTAATAGAAGTAGTTTCAGTAGTAGATAAAAAGTATAGATCATAGTGTAGAATTTATTTGAGCAACAAGTTCTCGTTGAACTTAACTGTGTTAATAATAATTGTCTAAGGTAAGTATAATAATTATGATTATTGTAGATATTAACTTAATCAATTAGGCTTCTCTCTATTCATAACGACCTTTCCGATGGACTAAGTACCCGAAAACTTTCATAAAAACAGAGTCGTATGGGCGGACAGTATAAAACACAAGAAAAAGAAATTAGTTGGTCTTGGACTCGCCTTGTTGCACATTGAACGGTCAGCTTATACTAATTTAGCATAGCTTGATGTGTAGCCGTGTACATGCATTTTAGCGCTTAATCTTGAATTTTATAAAAGAAGAATTTTATAAAGAAGGATTGAAGAGATAAAAAAAACTAAACACACGCATAATTACCAGCAAAGTAAAGGTGCCTCTAAAGCATCAAAGACGAAGATTAATGAGATGTCCTTAGAGCAAGCAGCGTGAAACGACTGAAACGATGAAACAAATTAACTTGTGAACTAATTTCAGTGCGGGGGGAGGCAGGTGCCTTCCATAGACCTGTTGATAAACTTGCGTTATTCAGTCACTGCAGGAGATACATAAGTACTGCATCTATTTGTAATGTTAAAGTTCCGTGTTTGTTGATTATCGCCATGTGAGTTCCCAATAGTGGGTACAGCGTGTACGCCGATATTTCTGATTACAAAATATTTACGGCTTATTTTTCAAAATGACTAGATGAAACTTCATTACCAATAAGAAGGATAGTCATAATGTAGGTCAAAAAAGTCAATAAAGATAGTGTTACAGTTAAATTACACTGATTTTATAGTTATGCATTTTCCTATACCATTACACAAACAAAAATGTACATTTTTTTTTTCAATAACGAACATTATTTTTAAAAAAAGTTAATGATAAACTTTTGCATTCTTGCAGATTATAGCATTTGCAAGAATGTGGTCAAGAAAAAAAAGGGCTCATTTTTTTTTGAAAAACTAACAAAGTCCAGCGAATCCGGCAGATTCGCTGGACTGCCGTGACCCCGGAAAAATGGCTATTGAAGGACACCGTGGATTTTAGTCAGTACAAGTCCCTCCCGCCCTGCCCTGGGTAGGACTTATTTGATGATATTACCACGATAATTAAGCGTCTTCAAGCGAGCATTTGCGTTCTAACGAGCTTTTCGCTAAGCTGACGGTCAAGTCTGAAAACTTCATGAAGAATTAATTTATGACAATCATCGAGTAGAGCGTTTCCTAGAAAGATCGCGATTCGTGTTTGACTCTGTTCGTTGTTCAGTTCGACAAAATTTAAAACGCCGAATGCTCGATGTTCTGTTGCAAAATGAATAGGTATTGCTCAAGTCAATCAGCACCTTTAAAATGTGCCGATTTGGATACCTGTGCTTTATGAGTAGGAAGTATTAAAGCAGTAGGTACGGTATAGATCAAAATTAAGTAATACAATAAAACTACCAATTACATCCACCTTTTTTCGGTCTGAACAAACTCTACTGCAGCTGAAATAAACAAAATATAATAAATCGCGAAATTATTTTAACATCAAGCACCATAACACAATCCTGCCATAATATGTAAATTCTATCCAATAAAAATGGTGATGATACTATAGTCAAACAAATTCTCGATTTACAATCATTTATTGAATAAAAATTACACTTTTTTTTTGTGTAAATAGATTATAAAATACATACCATTGTCTGACATAGAGGCTCAATAATGTTTTCATATAGGTATCTTAGGCACATTTAGAGAGCACCAATCAAGCAAAGCTTTTAGGCACAAATTGTTTTCAAACTACAACATTTTCAAAATCTTATACAATGTTTCAATACTGACAAAATCAAATCATCAAGACAAAGTAAATGACGAACGATATTATTTATTGTGTTGTAAATATCAGAGCCTGTAGCCAAACGGCAAGCGACAATCGTTGACGTTCAGCAGTCGCTAATACATTTTCAACTTTATACCCCATTGCATAAAGTTGAAAATCTAGTAAAGACTGCTGAGCGAGAGCGAACAAAACAAACGAAAACGATCTGTTATCTTTGCTAGATTTTCGACTTTATGCAGTGGGTATTAAGTTGAAAATGTATTAGCGACTGCTGAACTGAACGTTAGCGATTGTCGTTTGCCATTTGGCTATAGGGCCAGGATCTAGCACTAGAATTTCATTGCCCGTGCCAACTAAGTTGTTTCATGGCACACGAAGAAATCTTTTATCTACAAGAAACTAGGTATCCTTCTGCGGAGAATTATTAAGCTTTTACAGATACCTAAGCAATTTTTGGTACAAGGCTTTTATAGAACTAGATATTTGAGAAACAAGATTTTAGAGAACTAGCTCTTTTTGAAAATTGTCATTTTTGAGAAGTAATCTGTTGGAGAATAGTAGTAATAGCCATTTTGAGAATTAGGAATTTGTCGTTTTGAGCCCTTGTCCTTTTGCGACTCTGTTGTAATTTTGAGCAGAGAGTAAACAATTCGAGAATTATTTTTATTAATTACAATGCTGAATGTAAAACAATAATCCCAAGAGATATTTTTTTTTGTTAAATAAATAAAGCCACTGCTTATACATTATAGTTTACGAAAGCGAGATGGGAGATGAAATAAAATGCTTAGGTATGTACTAATTATTTTCTTTAAGATAGGTACAGTTGAAAAGTAGCCTAAAACTATTAATTTATGTGATTTTTTTCTTACAGATCTACCTATAAATATTAAAAATTTAAGATCAAACAATCGTGGGATGTATAAATTATAAAATAAAATATTTCAGATGATATTGCCTTATATATTTATTCAATAAGTGTATTATTAATATTCTAGTGTATAAATAAAGATCTTTAAACTTCAAATAAATAATTATAATATTCGATAGAACTGAGGCTGTCTTATAATTTTATTATCTTTACAGTTAAATGCAGACAAACGTTGAATAATAATATTATACTTATAATTAAAAAAAAAACAATTTTATATAGTAATTAAATTATGAACTAATTGACAGATCTTAAATAAAGTGGTTAATAGATGAGTCATTATCTGACTTTTTAGAGTTTAAATAAATGGAAATGGTATGAAATTATTTAAAACTAATTTGTGGAAGAACTATTTTAATACAAACATATAAAATCTTATATCTTCTTGTAAATTGCCTTAAGCGGGATTAATATCATAGTATATAAGAATACTTAAGTATATTATATTAAAATGTAATAAATATCTACGAGTACTTTTTTATGATGTGGGGCGTATTTTCAACATTGAATATAGAGGTAATTTTTAGAGGCACAATTTTATTAAATAGTGAATCAAATCAATATTTAGTATACATTTTTCACCGTATGAGTCCAACTCAAATATTAATATATTTTAAATACTTTCTTTTTTATTGAGATTTTTGTAATCAGATCATGAAGACAAACAAATTTTAGACAAAAAAATAAAATTATAATTTAAGATTTGAGTTTCAAAAAAGAAATTTGTTATGAAATAACAATAATAAATTATAGAAAAAGAATGGGCTAATTTAATTAGGCCAATCTCTTGATTCCTTATTTAGGTATTTTCAAATGTTTCGTTGTAACTTAAATAACCTTTGTTTATTATATTTCAGAAAATATTCTGTTATAATTATGTATATTAATCAAATTATTGAGAAAATATTGTTATGTGTAAGTCTTATTTACGAAATATTGTGACAGATGTCGCTATTCTAAGCCAATACAACGCCATCTATTGACGACAACAGAATACTGCTTTTCTTTTTTTTGTATTATCGACATCGCAGCACTTTTGGGTATTCCTTTACAATATTTTAGGTTTATAGAAGAACTGTTTGGTTTAAATCTCATGTTTAAGCAAAATTCAATTGATGCACGCACGGCAACCTTACAAAATGAAAAAGTTCGCATATACAGTCAATAAAATATAGAAAACTTACATTAAAAACATTGAGATACTTCAGACGATCTTACAGTTTACGATAATGACAATTAACCATTGAGATTGATAATATAATAAATGAACCTTAAAATATTTATGTTTTTTTAGACGTCAATGTGTTGAGAGCCTTATTTAACTTAGTAGAGGCCCAAGAGAGCCAACAGGCACTTCTTGTAGTGTCCGGAGCAATCACCCTGGAAAAATAAAAATAACAGTTTTATACGACGTTATAAATAGAGAAAAGATCTGTGAGCAACCTGACAGGCCTCCTTCATAATCATCTGCCTAACCTCAAATTGGGTTGGCTTCTAGTCATATCAAACGCAGCTGAATATCAGTATTTTTTTACATGGAGCGACTGCTTGTCGAACCTCCACAACCCAGTAACTAGGTAATATGGTAGGGCCCCCCTTATCATCATCATCAGCCTGTAATGTTCCCACTGCTGGGACGCAGGCCTCCTCTCTATGAGAGGGAGTCGGTCATAAATCCATCACACGTGCACCCAGTGCGAGTTGGTACATGTCACGTGTCTTCGAATTTTTGGTTTTAGGACATGCCGGTTTCCTCACGATGTTTTCCTTCACCGTTTTGAGAGCAGTGGTGATGAAATAAATTACACAAAGTAATGCGCCTGGTGGGGTTCGAACCCAGGGTTCGAACCCACGATCTACAACTAGTAAGTCGGGACCGATACCACTGGGCCACCACTGCTCATAGCCCCCTGGCCCACAGGCCGCCCTTAAAAAAGGATAAAAAGAGTTGTGGCGGATCTATTACCTTTCAGTTAAGCTGTAACTTGCATGAACAAACACGCTCTAACATGGTCAAGGCCTGTTGATGAAGAGATAGTCTGGTTTCCAATAACAAAAAAAAGTAGTAGGTACCTCAATCCAGCTCTGCAGCGACTCTCCATACTTGGCCTGGAAGGCATCAGAGATGTCTCCCAAGTCGATCTCGCTCCGAGTGACCATCAGACGGATGAGCTGGCGGTCGTTGGTGCCGAGACCCTTCATCGACTTGTGCAGGCGTTCCGCGAAGAACAGTGGCTTGTTGCGAACGCTTTTTACTGGAGAGAGAAACATATGTCTACCTTATTATGTAGGTCAGAACTTCTTGTTGTACTTTTTAGGTTGAATTTATGACGTCCAAAAAGGTTATGTATAGGGTCGCGTGAGGCATGAGACACCCTGTCGTGCCACGGATTTTTATTGTGGTCTTTATTAAATCTGCACTTTTACTGCTTATCCTTTTCAGAGATGGCAGATATAAGGAGACCTAAAATAGATTTGCTTTTGTAGTTGCCAGCAGTTTCGCCCGCTGCAACTCGAAAATGACCCCATGGGAATATAAAATCGGAATGAAACTATCATAATTATGTATGTGTTAATCCAGTTTATGAACAATATGTGCAAAAAAAAACATCCAAATCCGTTCAGTCATTTAAGCGTGAAAGAGTCACAAACAAACATTCATACATTTATCCATCCTTACAAACTTTCACATTTAAAATATTAGTAAGAAGTAGGATACTAAAAATCTTTCTAAAATTAGACGCTTATAAAACTCCCAATACTACACGCCTTGGTTTATATTTATAGTACATTTCCACTCCCAAGTTAAGACGCGTTTTACGTTTGTCGAAAGTCACTGATGAAAAAAAAAATGTCCAGTGTTTTTATAGTAGAATTTGGACTTACCAATGGCTCTCAAAGCCTTCTCAAGATCTCCAGAGAACTCAGCCTTAATGGCGTCATCGATGTCATGTCCTGTGAGGAACTGGTATTCCTGGAAGATGGCCTTCAGCTGAGGGAAGGAGCGGGAGCATAGCACAGCGTTGAACACAGACTCGTCCGTACCGAGGCGCAGCTCACCTGGAAAATATAAAAAAAGACATGAATATAATAATTATGTAATGTTTATTTTATTTTTTATTATGTCATAATACATTGATGTTTCTGAACCATGGAGTTTCTACCCGGTTCTTGCTCATGTCTATTGAATATACTAACCGGAACCGTGTCAATTTTTGACGTTTCATAAGTGCCCATTAGGGTTAATGTGAAATATGTTCATTCTAAAGTAAGTACAATAAGTAACTGTTGGTTATCTTTACTTCATGATCTTCATCAGCCTATAATGTTCCCACTGCTGGGACACAGACCTCCTCTCTGTGAGAGGGAGTGGGCCATAATCCACCACGCGGGCCTAGTGCGGGTTGGTAGATGTCGCATATCTTCGATTTTTTGGTTCTAGAACATGCCGGTTTTCTCACGATGTTTTCCTTCACAGTTTTGAGAGCAGTGGTGTTGAAATAAATTACACAAAGTAATGCGCCTGGCGGGGTTCGAACCCACGACAACTCGTAAGTCGGGAGCGATACCACTGGCCCACCACTGCTTCTAAGTTACTCAGTGTTATAAAAATTAATGTAAAAGGAAGTTTGTTTTTTCATCCTTAAGCTTTAGTCGATGGACCGATTTTGATTTATTTTTAACCATTGTACCAGATGGGAAAACTGAAGTGCTTTCCGAATCACAAAGAAAACGCGCTATGAAAAGATGGTAACACATCCACCACAGACTATAACCTCGGCAAGGGCGCCTTAACCTTGAAGACCGACCCGGTGGGGATGTTATACACGCGTGATCCATTTCCCCATACTCGAAATACAATTAAATATAAAAATAGGTTTACCCTTGTTTGGTAGAACAACGTTTCGTCGAAATTCACTTCGACTAATTTTGTTTACAATAAAGTCGTTTCGTAGAATTATTCATTTCACCGAATAATCAGTTGGTAAATTTTTATTGAGCATATTTATTTCTTTGAAATAATTTCATTTGACCGAATTTTCAAATGCACTAATTTTATTTAAACTAATGTTTCACTAGACTAATAATCTTTTAATCGAATATTCAGTTAATTAATAATTCGTTTCCTTTTGTTGTCTAAAAATAAAACGGGGCTCCGTCGAGCTACCTTGGTAGGTGGTAATCAGCAATTTTACTAAGGATGCAAGAGCGAGCGAAGCGAGCTTGGGACTTGGGGCACCCCGTAGTAATCGGCAATTTGACTAAGGATGCAAGGGCGAGGGTATATTACTGATTACCATCTACCAAGGTAACTAGACGGAGCCCCGCTTCGCGGGGCTCCTACATCTGGGTGGTTTAAAAAAAAATAACCACGAAGGGGATGGCGGGGTCTTTCAGACCCCGCCATCCCCTTCTAACCTAACCTGTCCGAGTCGGGGTGCCCCCAGTCCCGAGCTCGCTTCGCTCGCTCTTGCATCCTTGGTCAATTTGTTAACTACCACCTACCAAGGTAGATCGACGGAACAAATATTTACAATTGTTTCTTTTCTGCATTACATTACACCAATCGAATATTCAATAAAATGAATGTTATACCAACTGAAAATTACATCAAGTGAAAATTATATCAAATAAACATTATACATTTTGATCTATTGTTATGGCAAATAAAGATTCGATGAAATGAAAATTATGTTAACCGATATTATACAAACTGATTATTTTCTCAAACGTTGTTCGAATTAGTAACATTCGATCAAAAGTTGTTCTACCAAACAAGGGTGAACCATAAAAATAACTATTCTTAGAACATCTACCTATCGGTCATAGCACTACAAATTCCACAAATGACACACGTTGCACTAAAAATATAAATAAACAAGATTATAAATGACGCAGCCATCTACGTCACTGATCGCCTTCATTTGTTTTGAGGTAGGTTCACGTCAGCTTGCGTCATTGCTCTTCGTGACATCATAATAGTATTTGAGTGTAGTAAATAGATGAATCAGCCTCTCACAGTGAGGAGGCCTGTGTCCCAGCAGTGGGGACATTATAGGCTGGTGATGAAGATTAATGACCGAATCGCAGCGTTGGTGACTTACAGGGAGTTTATAAGTTGGACGCTGCGAAAAATGTCAGGCTAATACAAAGCATTATCTTAAATATGAGTACAGTACCACCCACACGTGCCTATGACTTGATAGAATACGCAAGATCAGCAGAATCCGTCTTTACTTCAGAACAAAAGTGAAGGTCTCTACCATCCATCGTATCATCGTACATATTTGGCTTTGGTGAGTCATGCGGGGGAGGTCCAGATAGATTTACGTAAATGTTGACTCATTACATCCATTTTAATGTAAATGTTAACTAGATCAGTATGTGCGTCAAGAAATGACTAAGAAAAGAAAAAAAAACTAGAGGTTTATTGTGTAAGAGTGGTCTTGAGTTATGTATAAAAAAGTGTGTGAGTTTCTTGCTCATTCTTCTCCATGAAGATTTACGCTTTTTTTTTTCATGGAACTACACTTTGAAGGAGTTTGAAGATCACAATTTAAGTTTTTTATTAAATTTTTTACTCCATTAAAAGCAAGTTTGCTATGTATTAATCAGGCTATGATATCACAGCCTGTATGTAAGCCTTTTCTTTAAACAACCTAAGAAATACCTAAATCCAATAACCTTAGATAGCAATTTCCAATGTCAAAATATAACAACACACACTGTTGGGTATAGATCTGTATTTCCTTATACTAATCTAAAAATAAATGTATTATCACAGGATGTCATGATATTATGTCCTGCATGCCTGCATACTAGGTATTGATGGACGCTAGCGATAGCGTCCATTTAGTCAGTCAAAATTATACCTATGTTCTGAGACCAGCTAACGCTTGAAATTGATATTCAAACTCAATAGAAACAAATATCACAGCTCACAATTTAGGACCCATTCACATTAGTAGTCATTTTTACAAGTAGTGCTAGGCAACTGGGCTTCTCCCAGTTTTAATGTCCCTTTGTGCCTATTGGCCTTGTTTTTCTTTCTGTCTCCTACTTGCATGGAGGGAAGTGGAAACATATTTTTCCTACTCCTCCACTATTCTTTTCTGATTAATTTCTTTTCAGGATCCAAGGCAGGTAAATTCATTCTTCGGGACACGTCGATCTCGTCACTTCTTTGATACCTGCTTGTGATTGGATTGCTTGTCTTTAAGACTCGGATAGGCAAATTCAGTCGTTGGTTGATTGGTTTTGTAAAGAAAAAGGTTCAGAATTCCTACCAAGATTGTTTATTAATTTTCAGCGTAAGACGAATAAAGATTAATGCCCGAAATAAATATTCTATCTCAATCTAAATTCTGTCCCGATTTCTTAAATGGCTGCTTGTGATTGGACATCTTTTGTGATTGATAAGTCTCGGATACGCAAATTCTATCTGTAACTAGATACATTTATTTATTATTTTATCGCGTAAGATACTATACAGAAGTAAAGGTAAAGTTTATGTGTAGGTCATGATCTCCGAAATTACTTTTCCCGTTTTGATGGTTTTGATTGCTACGCTACGTTTTGCTAAGTGAGGAACACAAAACCAAACGCCTGAACATTTTACATAGAAATTAACATTTATTAGTAGCAAGTTTTGAAATCAACTCGTACGAAAAGAAGCGAGAAGTTCTCACATGACGCGTAACCTTGAAAACATTATGAACGCACTTGAACTTTGGTTATCTCATTATTAATGTAAGTTGTTTAAAGTGTGTGCCAATTATTGTAATTTAAACCATACGACTATTTGAATAAAAGTGAAAATAGCTTTTTTATTGTGAGAGTGAGTGATATTATTTAGAGTCAGCGGAATCGATAAATATGCATTATTAATTACAGTAGACATCGAGATCGGTACACACCGGGAAACGACGCGACGGTATTGGAAATGTGACGTATATCTTGTAGAAAAACTAGTACAATTTTTAGTCGTTTTCTAAAATGTGCGCGCGGCACCGCGTATCAGTGACATGTGTATCTTTTCCGTGTAGTAAATAAAATTAGATTTTGAGTCGCTCTATTGAAATGAGCGCGCAGCGTCGAATCACGGTGTGTATATTGACCCTAAGGATTTTTTAAATTGCAATTAAACATACAGACGAAACCCGTTATACAATACAATATTAACATATCGATAGAAAAGTATAGTTACACTACACAGCAGTGGCGTGGGGTAAAAAATGTTGAAGGGGAACCCGGACCAAAAGGTGATATCTAGTAACTATAGCTTTTGGCTAATTTTAGCCTTTTTAACCGACTTCAAAAAAAGGAGGAGGTTCTCAATTCGTCGGAATCTTTTTTTTTTTTTTTTATGTATGTTCCCCGATTTCTCGAAGACGCCTGGACCGATTTGGAATTTTTTTCTTTTGTTTGAAAGGGTATACTTTCCAATTGGTCCCATGATCACCAGGTCAGGATCTGATGATGGGATCCTAGGGAAATCGAGGGCAACCTTCAAATTTTATAGGCACATAGTACCATTTTCATATATTTTCTAAAGCTGTTCAAGTATTTGCATCTGATAATCATCATCTCAGGTGGATGACCTGATGATGGAAGGTACAACTCCTTAACAGTAAGGAGTAGGCATCGATTGATTTACTTTGTGTTCGCATATCTCCGGAACTACAAGTCCGATTTAAGTAATTCTTTTTTTGTTATACTAGGTATCATTTAACTTAGAGAATACTGCAAGTTTCATCAAAATCGGTTTAGTAATTTTTGAGATATGGAATTTTATTAGCTTAATGTGTACATGAGTGATGTAAGTACTGGTGCGAAGGATTACAAAATTATAGTGCACATGTAAGAGAATAATGTTCTTGACAAGAATTCGGGTTGAATATTTAAACTAAAAAGAGTAAAATAAAAACTTTTTCAAAAAAATGTAACCGCCTTCAAAAACAACCACAAAAAAGTGTAAAATAATCTACAAAATAACTTTTTTTTCGGAAGTCGGTGGCTAAAAAGACAATGAAAAGAAAAAAAACAAAGGCACCGACTTCCGAAAGAAAAGTTATTTTGTAGATTATTTTACACTTTTTTGTGGTTGTTTTTGAAGGCGGTTACATTTTTTTAACCGACTTCCAAAAGGAGGAGGTTCTCAATTCGGATGTTTGTATTTTTTTTTTTTTTTTTTTATGTTTGTTCGGGCATAACTCCGTCGTTTCACAACCGATTTGAAAAATTCTTTTTTTGTTGGATAGGGTATACTTCCGAAATGGTCCCATTAAAATTTTATCGAAATCGGACTAGTACTTTTTGAAAAATCAACAAAAAACAACAAAAACCTAAAAAGTTTTCAACTTTGTCTACACCGATTACTCCGAGGTTTCTGGTCCGATTTCGATGATTCTTTTTTTGTTCGATACAGTTTATCTGCCATTTGATCCCATAAAATTTTCATTTAGTTTGGTGCAGTAGTAAATATTTTTAGCTCATTGTGTACATACATCCATGGGCGTTGTTTTGTTATTACCGGTGCTACGGATTACAACATTTTAGTGCACATGTAAGAAAATTATGTATTTGACAATAATTTGGGTTGAATAGTGAAACTAAAAAGGATAAAATAAAAAACTTTTTCAAAAAAAAATGCAACCGACTTCAAAACAACCACAAAAAAAGTTCAAAATAACCTACAAAAAAACTTTTCTTTAGAAAGTCGGTGACACAAAGTCAATGAAATATAAAATAAAGTCACCGACTTTCGAAAGAAAAGTTTTTTTGTAGGTTATTTTGAACTTTTTTTGTGGTTGTTTTGAAGTCGGTTGCATTTTTTTTTTGAAAAAGTTTTTTATTTGAAAAAGTTTTTATTAGTTTAAACATTCAACAAAAATTTGGGGCACTAGAATTTTAATATTCGTACCACGGGTTTTTACATCGCCCATGTACTTACATAATAAGCTAAAAATGCTCATTAAATAAAAACTACTGAACGAAATTAAATTATTTTTTATGGGAACAAATGGCAGGTATCGGCAGGCATCGAATAATATTACCCATATAGGTGCAAAGTTCTCATAAATGAGTTGAGAGAGAATGAGTGAGAGATTAAGTCCAAATACAAGATAGTTGCTATAAACCGTTCAGGAGTTCCCTGAACTGTTCTTCGTTTTCGTCATCAGACCCCTAATGACAATTGCAACCTGTCTAGGTAAAAAGTTCTCATCAATACAAATTAATCAAGCTCAAACACAAGGTAGCTGCTGTGAATCGTTGAGGAGTTCTCTTAACTGTCTCTCGACTCCATCATCAAGATATTTTACTCCAGACCTTTATTTGAAATACTTAATGAAAAAAACTTACAAACACACTAGTCGCCCCTAAGATTTTTGAAAGTTCCACTCGACTTCTCCTCCAGTCTTCTATCATCAACCACTGATTTTCTTATCATGGGACCAACTTTAAAATATTTACTTTCCAGCAAAAAAAGAATCATCAAAATCGGTTCATAAACGACGAAGTTATCCCGCGAACAAAAAAGAAAAACATTGTATTAGGATACTTCGTCCGTAATCCGTATCTAATGGATACGGACGAATTGAGAAACCTCCTTGTTCACATTTTCTGTAGTCGGTTATCCAATTACATTGTACTGTCATTAACATTACTAACTCTAGTAACTCTGAAAATTTCTATGTTCACAAAACCTTATACTAATCGCCTACAGATCTTAACACCGCGATTCAAAAATGTGACAAATTGCACAACGCCATCTAGTTGCAAACTTGTAACTAACGTACACTGTTTTACGGTGAACATTACCAAACATTATCATTGAACTGAACGAACCATGTTTTTACTGCACTAACTACGCAAAACTTATCAATTACAAAAATAATACAAAATCAAATGCAAATGGACAGTTGAAAACAATATATTCAAAACTATAAAAAAATAAGCGGGCCAAAACTAATACTGAATCCAAATAAAACTATCTAAACAAATTACGAAGTCCAGTATCATTCCATCTCGTTCTGGCGTACGCATTTCATATCTCTGTCCTTATCACAAGCCGGAGACATTCGGCTTTCCAGCGTCCTTAAGAGGAAACAGCACGGCCGTTTTTCCATACAAACGTAGTCCCCTGTTTTCTCTCTGGATAATGCCAGTAGAGCAATAATTTTTTTACAAAAAATCTATGACCACTATTGGCATGTCTCTATGTTTTCCTTTTTCCCATAAATTAATTATGAAAAGAGATGTGAACATTTAAAATCCTAAAAAAATGGCCAGATTTTCCGCTGTGTTCAAATAATCAGTAAACAAATTTGACGAGATTATATAAAAAAAGCAAAACATAGGAACACGGCCAATGCCTTTCTTTATTTTTTAAAGGAAAAAGTAGTGAAATCGGTTAAGTTTTGGAGGAGTAATCAGGGGACTACGAATCGTTGATTTTGTGCCATTTTTAAGGTATTTTCGGTCCAAGCTGCAGTTGTCTCCTTCGCGCTCTGTAACTTTGTTGTGGGCACTGCGCGACAGCAATAGATTTTACAAATACCTATTTTTCAATTCTCCGACCCTTGCTGTTTCCTCTTAACTCAGCGGTGTTATGTCGCGTCAAGCTCACGGTCGCTACAAGAGGAACTGTGATCGGGATTCCTGATTTGCCGTGCGGCTTACAAACCTTTCTGTTTTGCGGGAGTTGAAATTGTTTATTATTTCTTTGATTGTTAGTTTTAGTTTTAGAGTGTTTTTCTTTGATTGTTATTTTTACAAGTAGGTAATGTAGCTTCCTAAATATTTTTTTTAATGATAAATGAAAATCATTGATACTAATGTTGCTATATTTCGAAAGTAAAGCCGATAGGAATCGGCATGTTAGGTAGCTTCGCTGCTGCTACACAGTAAAACTTAACCCCGTTTCGCGCCTCCGTATGAGTCAGAAACAGATGATCGATGTGATAAGTTTTAAAGTATACATTCTTGTTTATGTAAATGTTATTTAAAGAACGTGTTACATAATAAGTTACTTACTTTATTTTTTGAAGAAAGAGGACACATTTATTTTTATGCATTTTTGGTGCTAGATATTTTATTAAGTCAAGTCTATAATTGATGTCTAACATTTCAACACCATATCCCAACTAAAAGCAGTTCAATTTCATTAGAATTAAACTTAAAAAATGTTTGTTTATTTACGTCTTTATTACTTGAAGAATAAGGTTCAATTTCTTACCTGCTTGGAGCAAGCTCCTGGCGTCTTCCCTGGCCTTTTCTTGATTGACGGTGAAGTCTTCAGATCTGTTGCCCTGGAAACCAAAGGAGACCATTAGAATTTATTTTTGTTTTAATGTTACTCAATTTCTTATACCTACATAAATGGAAAACATTAAATAGGTACTGAAAATTAGTAACTGTTAAAATTCCACTTATTAATTCAAAGCATTTGCAGAACCGGCATGGCTAAAATATTACCATGAGATAAAAAAGAAATAGTATTGTAACCCAAGAAGATTGCAAGTAACGCAAGTTCATTTCTTATTTGCATAAAGCACCTCTTAATCTCCCATTAAGATTCTACTTTATTGATATCAACAACACATTTCCCTAGCAAGAGACATATGAATATTTTTTGTTCTTAAAAACCTCACAATTCTAAACACCAGAGTCGTCGTTTCAACCGGAAAACCCATTTCATTGTTTTTTACTTAGTTACAATAAAATGTAATATTTACCATAGACAGTGACGTCATCAGCCGTTTGAAGTTTCCAGATGTGTCACCGCGTAAATCGTCTTCGAGGAGATTTCCGTACACTGTGGAAAGAAAATAGAATTTAATATTAATATGGTTAAGAACTAATTTCCAGTGGCGTAGATGATGTTTTAGATCGCCGACAAACGCTACTTATAGCAGATAGTCTAGACACTGTACTAGACTAGATCGGTCAGGGTGATCTGTCGGTCGCAAGAATGTCTTAAGAGGTTACTGCGGCCAAGGAACGCAGGGGGCAGCATTGTGGTTGAAGGAACGTTGTGGTTTATAGTCAGTTAAGTCTGACAGTCTCTTCAACTGCACATATTACTTAAAAGTTTCTCCCATAGCAAGAGAACCCATTTAACGATTTTCCAACCAAAAAATAAGTTATTTATATGTTTCTAAATTAAGTAAATACTGATACATAAACAAATCGTGTGAAAAATTTACAACTAAGAAGGTTTAATTTTTATAAATACAAATTATTTGAAGTTTTTTTTTATAGGTTTACTCAAATACATAATTCTTAATCTTTTTTTTTTCAAACCGATCCTATTATTATTCAGTCACAACATCCATAATTCTATACTTTATCTGTCAGCTTAACTCTACATTTTTTTGACGTTCAAACATTAATCAGCATAAGAAAAGAATGGTTCTTGAAAACCACGCAAATAGTACAAGTTTACATCACAAGTCTCGAAAAAATCAAAGATCATCCAATGAAATAGGCTCCGTCTCGTCTGGTCCAGAAATAATACGTAACTTGGTAGTGTTGAACCATTGCCAAAAAGCTTCAACGAAAGGCGATACTTTATGAGTAACTTTTTTTTTTTTTTAAGGAAGGAATGGACTGTCAGACTCTTACTGACTAATGCCTCATTTACATTCAGCCCCTGCCGCTGCCCCTCGCGCTGTCGACAATAATTCCCTAAATACTGCTGCAGCAGGATCGAGAGGAGTGTGTGTTTACATTCTGCCCTACCACTCACTTCGCTTTCAAGTTTCGGCAATGGCAGACGTCGAAATAATTACGTCGATATGTCCTTAATTATGTTCGATAATTAAAAAGATATCGAATACAAAAAAAGAATGTTCGTTGTAGACGATGGTGGATGATATCTATCCATCGAAATACAACTTTATGTTATAGCTGTTCATGTTTATCCTTAACATCCCAATTTTTTTCCGTTTCCTGTTGTTCTAAGAATTTTATTGTAATCTTGTTGTTCCATTCGGACGGCATTTTCGATGATCTAAACGAGCGTCTTTCTCCTCCAGGCGCTCGGCGAGTACTGAGCGTCGGAGCAGAATGTAAACACGCACTGCCACTCGCGCTGCCGGTCCTTTGAAGTCCGCATAAAAACCGCTCTTTTGGGGAGCGCTGGGCAGCGCGAGTGGCATTAAGCAGTGGCATGAGAAGTATACGTTTACATACTCGTCCTGCCCACTTCCCTGCCCACTTCCCTGCTCACTACAGCCGAATGTAAATGAGGCATAAAATCCACCCGTGTTCCTTCCTATGCCCTTTACGCACCCAAGAAATTAGACCAGTTGTAAACTTTTTTATTGGCTATTGGGGTAATGGATAAATGAGGCCTTTTGCCGTATCTTAGAAGTAGGAAAATAAGCAAATATGGATTCACTACTGAGGCACACGACCTCTTTGTGAGAGGGGGTGGGCACAAGGGCCCAGTAAAGGCTGGACGTCACATGGCTTCGTATTTTTGGTTCTAGGACATGCCGGTTTCTTCGCCGTTTTGAAAGCAGTGGTAATTTTATGTACGATTGGTTTGCTCTCGACCTTAGTCTAAGGTCAGGGTTGAGAAAGTCGACGATGGAGCGAGCATACCCAGAAGAAGCCTGTTCACTCGAATTTTGAAGAGTTGTATACGTTCGGAAACACAAACGCAGGCAGAGAGTTCCAATCCTTCGCTGTTCGCATTATAAAAGTCGTTTGGAAACGCTTAATTTGGTTATGAAATCAATTAAGTACCTACACAAAATAATTGCTTCTGACTGGGATCGTTCGAAGTGTTCGAACCCACGACCTACAAACTCTTAAGTCAATGGTGTTATCATTGGGCTGCCAATGCTCAGTTTCCTTCAACTTTTTGGTACTTAATCAGTATCAGCTGCCTATCCTATTCATAACTAATTATTGAGATCGGCTTCCAGTCTACCTGATACATTATGCGACCACGATAAGAACGAATCTCTGAAGACGTCTTATTGTGACGTCATGCATCCTTTAAAAATATATCTTATTGCTTTTCTTTCCCGAAGTAACGTCAATTTGGAGATCTGCCCAGCTCGACAAAATACGGGGAATTTTAAATCTGTTCGACTAGAATCATGGGATTTAACATCTCACTTTTTTTCGTAGAAGCGTCTATTGCTTTCTGTGGTTACCACGATTTTTCTATAGTCACTGTGATGAGATCCGACTTCCACATACTAGGGTACATAAAAGAAGCGGTATATGGTATGCGCCCGGTTCCATGAATACCATGAAAAGACCAGGGATTCCCTGACTATTTATTTTTGTTTCAAGGTATTTACAGAATCAGGATATTTCTAGAACTGATTGACTGTTTAATTCTCTTTTCACTATTTTCCTCTAGTTGGTTTTGTTTTATTCTATTACCAGTCAAGTTTATTTATCAACCTTGTACAAGTAACCGCGGACTTGTGCCCGGGTTACACGAGGTTAGTTTTTCAAGCTAGGATAGCAAGCTAGTGTCAGAAAGCTAGTAAGCTAGTACTTCTAGCTTCATGTAGAAAAAAACTTCATTTCTAAGCTAGTAAACTTCATTTATAAGCTTAGAAATTAGGCTACTTTCGGCATAGGCATTACTGCCAAAAGGCATTCCAGTTATTTTTCGGGTCGAAAGGAAAATATTGTTACAAAAATAATACAGAGTAAATAACAATTTGTGGTAAATAACATTAAATCAGCGGCCAAGAGGAAACACATCATGATTAAATTGTAACAAAGGTTTAATTAACTTCGTTTGACGTCACAGCGCAAACGTTTGTTCCTTTTCACCAGTGCTAAAATCATCAAATGAGTCCTCTCACCCTGTCAGAGAGGGATATATCAAACAGCATAGAATACCGGGGCGTAGGGTAAAGATTTTTTTTTATAATTTTCAAAAAGCGAAGTTCGGCCCGGCCTGTAGAATGCGCTGCTTCATACGAAATGTATGATATTGATGTAGAAAGATTTTTGCAGTGTGATCCACCAAAATGTTGAGGCCATTATAGTCATAAATTGCAAAAGATTTTTACCTAGGGATTAATCCTGACATGCCGTACAAAAAACAATTGTCAACAGTTCAACTTTTTTGCGCTTACAGTTTTGGATTCTATAGAAAAATCTGTTCATAATTTTCAAATAAGCGAAAAAAAAACCCTTTTTACTGATAACAGAGCAACAACCAATCTTCATTTGTTTTAACCATGATTGGTTAACTGCGGAACTGGCAACCCAAGGCTACTTCTGACAAGCCCATTAAGTAAAAAACAGTTGAATCATATTCGTGTCTTCCAATAAAGCCTCGATCTTCTCTGACGTCATAGTGACGTAACATCAATATATTTTGGCTACGAACCAAATATTGTTCCGGCTTGTAATTTTAGTAAATAAACGGCGATATAGCAGAACGGTGTCAGCATTTAGAGTAAACACCGCAGTTCATACGACAATGAACCTTGTTGTAACCTTGACAAAGTTTAAACTGATGTTACTATGGAAGGTAATAAAGCAATGGCAGATACAGAGATAGCTACAGTAATTGACGAATGATCAAACTCGTTTTTTTTTTGTTATGCAGCTATTATTATTCCTGAATACTATAATGCTTTGAATTACTTAATTAAAGTACATATTTTTGCGTATACGCAGAGTTATCATAGCAAGACATAAAAAGCAATAGCGTGGGCTGGTGATGGTATGCGACATGGTGGGTCTAACTCAAAACTTCACACGAACGAAATCGCAGGCAGACGCAAGTATACTATTTCATTAATTCGTGAAATTATCCCAAAAGAGTACTAAGAAGGAAATGGAGGAGACCTCTGCCTAGCAGCGGGACATAACCGAATTAGTACTTAAAAAAAAACACTAAGAAACAAGAACTATTTGAGAGCAAAAAGACGTAATTCAAATATTACGTGAATGTACAGAATGTATGAATGGGCTAAAACTGAGACAGAGTATACATAGACTTTATGTCAGTTTAACAATGTTGAAGATTTGGAACCGTGCCCAGAATAGCTACAGAGTCTGTAGTACAGACCGTTAGTCAAGAAAAAAATATCAGATTCGGATTCACTAAACGGACAACCTTGTCGAGTCTCTTTTAACAATTCAAATCGTGCAGAGGTCATTGTACTCCTAATTAATTGACAACTTTCTCATGGGACAAACTAAAATGTACTTATTAATAATAGCTGTTGGTCGAGCAAAATTAAAATAAGATACATTTATTTATAACCTAAGGTATCCTCTTCATGAATCGAGAATTTAAAAGATGATTAATGTGATGATTAACTCGATAAAGATTAATTCAACGAAGTCAAAAAAAGTGTTAATGTCGTTTAATTTAAAAGAAAACACCTAACTCTTAATTTAGAACCTAGATTAACACATGGGACTTTCATCCCCATATTATGTGTGATGTGTTCCCGTGAGACAATTTTTGCCTGAAAAATTCAATGAGAGTTGGGTACTACAAGTATAACGGTAAATTTAGAAGCATGCGGTACTCTTTAATATCAAAAACTTAACGAATTTGAATAAAAATTATAGATCAGCACATAAAATTCCTTGAGTCTCGATACTATGTTCCCGTGACATAATTTTCGCCTACAATATGGATGTTGCCAGCGGACATAATCCAATCAATTAATAAACCGTTTTACCCTGTAGAGACTGGGGAAGTCCAATCGACTCATACGGACATATCAACACTAAGTACAATTATACTGAATCGAAACAGAAGTACTAATCTGTAATGCCCCTACACGACCTTGCCGCTTTGAACGGAGGCTTGGCGCGGGGCGACAAGCAGTTTGACTAAATGTATGGAAATGTTTGAAGCACGCCACGAGACGCCGCTTATATAAAAAGCGTTCGGTTTTCTCCGAAAGATTTTCGACGAATGAATGAGACGATATTACGCAACAGAGCGGTACGGACAGAGCGTTGCGAGAGTGGGGAGTTTGGTGGCTGCCGCCAACCGCTATTGTGTCAACGTGACGTGCACAACGCTCCGCCGCACCGCTCACCGCTTAGACCAATGTTGTGATCGGGACGTAACGGTTCACGTGCTCACTTCATACAAGTGATCGAACAATCTGTTTTAAAGTAAAATATCAATTAGAGAGAGAAATATCAGAGAGAGAATTAATCGCAGATTTTGAGCGACACAATAGAATTAGTTCTCTAAACACCACGTTCGAAATTCAAATGGTGTTTCGGTTTCGTTGAGAATCCGTGCATTTTGAAAAAGAGTTCGACTGAACTCGAGAACGTTACAGAACAAGCACTACAGTACGGTGTATTTTAGGCGAGTTCAAAGGAAACTGATCATTATACATACAACATCACACGTCCAAGGACTCGTGTGCTAAGACTCTTCAAGTTTTACTCCAATTTACGCAATTTCATACCAATCGTGGTCCGCTACAAGAGATTGGTTGTATCCTCTGTTTGATTATTATACTAGGTTCTTATGAGCAGGTCAAGCTATGCAAAACCAGTTTAAGCTGAATGTTCAAAATGTGGATACATCATACAGAGCGAGGCGAAGATAAATTGGGTGACTTGAAGTATTAGTCGGCTAAGAACTATTTCCAGATAAGTAAATACTCGTATCAAGCTTGTTTCAGTGTGATGTAAGTCGATTTTAGAATGACTATTGTTGTATTTTTTTTCAAATACATAGTAATTACATATTATTACATTTTTAATTATAGCGATCGTTTTGTTATATTTTCAGAAAATTAACTACGTGATACCTATTATGTATTAGGACCAGGCTTTTGTATTACAATGCAAGTGCAGTGCAGCGTTGAAACTACATTTTGTCTTCAATTTATTTTCGACTTTATGCTCTTAGTCAATAAAATGTAACATTAAATGCAAGTAGCTTATCAAGTTCACTCCCCTTGAAATAACATGTGATCTAAAGTGACTCTTATGTAGAATTATTTGTTGTTAACAAAGAGGCCCTTTTCCACGACGTATCATTTCTTAGATTAATTACAAGGTTACGTACATTTAAAGTCTATAAGTGCGAGCGAGATGTACGATATTAAAGTACTTGCAACACATGCAAAATTAAAAGTAGGTGTGTGTTATCACGAATGCTTGACTTAGTGTTATTAAGAATTTCTAGTGAAAGCTAAAATTATCAATGACTGCCAACAGTCAGATAGAAATATACCAAGGAATGTTATACAATCAGCATATTTATCATTACAAAGAGCTGCAAGGAAAATTATTTGCATAATTTGGTCTTCCAGGAAAATTATGTTGCAGCCTAAATTATTCATGTCGTATAAATATAATATAATAATTAATATAATATAATATTCCACAACTATCACACAACGCCATCTAGTCCCAAGCTAAGCAGAGCTTGTGTTATGGGTACTAGACAATTGATAAACATACCTAAATATATTTCTAAATACATACATATTATAGATAAATTACACTCAGACACAGAACAAATGATCGTGCTCATCACACAAACATTTGTCCAGGGTGGGAATCGAACCCACGACCTCCGGCATAGTAGTCAGGGTCACTAATCACTAGACCAACAGGCCAGTAAAAAATACCACAATTAGAAATTCAAACGCGCTTTGACCTATAGATTATTTACTACAAAAGCAAACTGTGATGTCACTAACTATGGGGTTAACTCAATAGGCTAGTTGCCTAAAAAAATGTAATTAGTCCGTCTTTTAGATTATTCAAAAATAAGGAACACGTATTTTTTTATTTGTAAATTAGACCAAAAATTACAAAGATATAGCCTATTAAAGTTACGTGTGACGTCACGATGCGTGGCATTTTTCGCGCAGAGTGACGTCACAGGTAACTTAAATAGGCTATTATCTTTGTTCTTTTTTGTTTAATCGAAAAAAGAAAAAATACGTATCCAATATTTTTTTATAATCTAAAATACGGACTAAATAGAATGTAATTATTTTGACCCTGGAAACTACCCTATTATCTAACTAGTTATTGATTTCAGAGCCACAAAAAAACAATTAACTGTTTTCTGAAAGTTGCCTGCCTGCCTAAAATAAAGGATGTTTTAAAAATATATTTTTTTGGAATTGCTGGTCTATAGTTTCAAATACCCTTTGCGTTAGAGAGCCGCTGTAACCTCAAGTCAAATCAAATCTTTATTGCTGAACACAGCATATAAAATGAATACATTACAAGATGTTGAGTGAATGCGCAGTTCTCTATGTCTTACCGATTAAGGCCACCGGTACCACCAAAGCGGAGAGGAGAGGAGATGTGTTGGTATAATCAAAGTTTCAAACACATCTCCTCTCCTCTCCGCTTTGGTGGGTACCGGGCCTAAGGCATGAAAATGTGCAATGCAAAAACCTCTAACAACATCTTAAGACATTCCTGCAGCGCACTCCCACTAACCCCAATGACCCAGCAGTGGGAACCTTATAAGCTCATAAAAAAAAAGAAGAAATACTCACTGGCAGTATAAGTCTGTTTGATGACATTGATCTCATGGTTGGACATGGTGCACATGACTTCAATCAGGACATCTTCATCGGTACCAATGCCGGAGATAGCATCATGCAGCTCCTTGCTGTAGAACTGCGGCAGAGGAGTCATGAGAGCCACTAGCAGGTCTTCGAACTTGCCACTGGTTTCACTCTTCAAGTCATTCACGAGATCCTGGTGAGGAAATTGATATTGGTAAAGTTTTTGGTGAAATGGTTAAAGTTTCTGCTGAGATGGTTTGGCATCACGTTGGGAGGATAAGTACTAGGCGGCTTTCAAAAGGAATTTCAAGGCAAAGAAATTTCTCAGAATAAACCACGGGGTATGGAAGCCCTAGAGTGAATTTTCCTGGTTTTGTGACTTAAACTGCAACTTTGAAGACTGTCTTCCTACGATTGTCTTCCCTCGTCTTGGGTCAAATATACTAAATGTACGCGAATGCTCCCGGTGACGGAGCGTCTTCAGGTCTTCGTTCTTACAAATTCGTACAGGCACCTTTAAATTTTCCATATAATGAATTGTAAAAGGTAAATAGGTACTTCGCTGCATTGCTTACTTTAAGTACACTATAAATAAAATACAGAAATATTGTGGTAACGCCTTGGGCAAGGTAAATAAATACTGGGAAACTGTGTACCATTAGGTAAAGTTCGCATAACCTTTTGAGGATTTATGAGAACTAAATGAAGATAAATATATCCTGTGAGTTGAAAAACAACCGAAACAGCTCATTGGATATATGAATAAAAAGTTACAAATGGTTAGTTTCGCTACGATTCCAACCTTGATCGGTTCCCATGAGGAAAAAGTCTACTAGGTAATTTTAAATTAAATTAAATTACATCACATTGTTACTTGTTTACTAGGAAACGCAGAAAGCCTATTAGATGACTGGTAAACTCACGGCAATGCTACGTACGAGTTCTTACCAGGAATGGCGATTATTTTGTACACATAATTGGCTATCGTTCGACCTGACTCGCCCGCGCCAGCATGACTCTGTGACATACACGTCAACTGAAGACTTCGATTTTATAATTGAAAATACTAGTTATTCACATAATAGTTAGGACTCATTATTCTAATATTTTGTGATATTCGGAAAAAGTTGGACTTAAAATACTTGTTTGGGTATGGCTACTAGTAAGAATGGGTACTAGTATTTTCGATCCTAAAATCAGCGTCATTACGTTTACGTCACGCACAGGAGTGCTAGTGGCTAGCAGGAGCTAGCCAATGATGTGAATCGAAGATGCTTACACACAACTTTCTAAGAACAACGATCGATAGAATGAGCTCGTCAATTACGGCCGTTACTGTATCGAATGTAGTCAGCTGACCCGAATTTGTGACTCAGTCTCTTTATGGCTGCATAGATAGGGGACATTTTCCGGTCTTAAAATTTGTGGGATTTTGCAAACGATTTCTTGTGTGATCTGGAGGTCATGGAAAGAGCTTTTCCCCAGCAGTGGAATGATGCAGAAGCATCTGTTCCCCAGAGGATAGTACGCGTAGCTTGACACCATAGAAATGATAAGCGGTTTTGAGTTCCCAAAACTCAAAATCGTTAACAATCACGGAAGATATCCCGTAAGGGACATTTTAAATTATGAAAATAACCGTGATAGTCTAAAACCATAGAAATGGGTCACATCGAGGGTAGATTACACAAAATGACAGAATGTAGAAGGATTTCTACTAATCAAGGCGCTGTTTAAAATGTAGAATAGAAATATTTTTAAGTCCCCTACGGGTAATGCCATACCAAGGCAAAAATTAAGTGAATTAAATTGTGAAACAACTTTATCTATTTTTCGTAGAATAGAGTTAATAATTTTGCGGAAAGAAAATTTCTGCAAGCAAAAAAAGCTGCAGCAAGACTGTAAGCCGGACTCCTAACCTGCGTCTTTCTGTGAAAGTAGGTACTCCAGATGCTTTATTAACTAAGCTATTCGCAGTCCTGCCCGGCTTGGTCATATCTTTCGTTCTATTGTTAAACGCATTTCGGTAATAAATAGAATAGGCAGGAATGATACGGGTGCAGAAGTGTAAATAGACCCTCACTTGGCCAGTTATTATTTCGGGGAATTTGTGTTCCACGAGCAAAAATTTTCCCGTTTATGCAATCCGTAATAGCGATGCACAGTATTATTATTGCCTCGAAAAGCGGACATTCCCTTTTTATTAACTTATCCGATAGAACAAGTTATTTTAAAAGTAAGAGTAAAATACCCGTGTGACAATTTTGTCTCAATCAGGAGATATAATTTTTTTTTAAATTTTCTATGATTTCCATAAAAACCATAGAAATCGCAATAACTTTAGATCCAATTAGGTTTTGTTATATCTTTGGTTGCAATTACTTGATGCTTTAAGTAAATTACCAAGCAAACGTTCAATTTTTATCGTTACCCGGTGGTGAGTAACATCGAATTTTACATATTTACGATTTTATTTTTTTATGGGCTTATTTCCTGGTATTTGGATTCAATATCGAGACAATCTGTTGCTTTGGCACTAAGAAACACCAATTTAAAATATCATATCCAAATCTTATGGTATTCAGAAATTATAGGATTCTGAAATTTAGGCGCTAGGGTTGGCATAAGTCGTATTTTCTTAAATGTTTTTTTTTTATTGTAAAATATAGTAACATAACAATAGGACCTGTTACCAATACAGGTGGGCCACTTATTTTTATATTTTTAAATGTTTATCGTACATAGCACTGAATTTTTATTTTCCTACGGAAAATTATAATTAAAGTAGGTATTTATGCAAGTGAAGTCTTTTTTTTTGAGACAAACCCACCGCACTGTTCCTAAATCACAGCAACTCCTGAAAGCCAGAATCAACAGTGGCGACCGCCAGAAAAGCGCCGGCAATGAAGCTCGACGAAGTCCCGGAGAATGAATTTAACTGTCTTGGATCCCGCAACGTACGTATACGTCGATAAGTAACCAACATAAATTTAAAACTACAAACAAAAAAAAAATATTTTTTGCGAAGTGATGACCCTAAAATCAAAATTATCAGAAAAAACTTTAGAAGTGAATAACTCCCAGATACCGCGAGATTTGGATGTGTTTTTTTTTCTACTGATTGGTTGGGGTCTATAGATGATTTACCATTAATATTGAATCCAACTAAGCAAAGATACAACCATGAAAAATCAAAATCTAAAAGCACAAAAAAAGGATATTTCTTAAAATCTCTACTAGGTAGTACCCTTTTGTATTTTTTTTTAAATATCTTTAACATAGTTTTATTACTCATAATAAAGACATGTGTAAAATAATGCGTATTTATTTTTAAATTAAATAATTTAGAAAAGTAAAAAAAAACACATAACATTTTTTTACTCATGTTTTATGTAAAATTGGTACACGGGTATTCTACTCTTACTTTTAAAATAACCTGTTCTATCGGGTAAGTTAATAAAAAGGGGATGTCCGTTTTTCGAGGCAATAATAACACTGTGCGATGTTTACATCGGTTTATGTAACCCGCGTGAATCATGATCGATAACCCCGGCGACGTTACGTCTAAATAGGATGAGGAAAACATGAATAGTAACCCAAGTTTTCCTCAAAACCTCATATATTTTACCAACTTGCTACCTCAAAATAAATTGGCTGGCAATTGCTACATTTTTTTGCAAGCACACAATTTTTCGTTTAAGCCCCTTTAATTTAAAGTCGGCTTAAGGCTTAAAACTTTTACAGCCTTACTACAAAAACTTAAACATCTGTTGAACACTTGTCTAAAAAAAGTGTGACTACAAAACGGACCATATTTCAACGTCAAAATCTGACATTTTTTAGACAAAGTGTTAAACAGACGTTTAAGAGCTGATTAACTAATAGTAAGATAACTTTTATCTGAGGAATAAAAATGGCGGTTTGACAGCTTATCTATGGAAAATTTGTCAAACCATTATTTTAATTCCTCGGATAAAAGTTATCTGACTATCGAAAAATCAGCCCTAAAAGTTTTTGTGGTACCATGGCTATAGTTAATAAATAAATGTAGGATACAAGACTTTTTTTTGGTGTTAATTTCCCAAATGAGCCCTTTGCCCGGTCTGTCAGACTCATACTGACTAAAATCGACCTTTCCGGGGTCATGGTTTCCATTTTAGTCAGTTTCGCGACCCCAGAAGACCAAGAAGTCTTCGTAAAAAAATGGTCAACTGCCTTGACAACAAAAAACACTATAATGGTAGTGGGTTAAGTTACAAATGTTATCTGACCTTTCTGAAATACCAGTATTTAACGGAAAATCCGTCTATTATTTACTGATAAGCATTGTTGGTCAGCAGGTCGTGTGGTTGACGACCGCAGTGAAATAAACGATAGCCGTATACTTCTAGAATAGTTATATTTGATCGACAAAGTTTGACAGAGTTAGGTATTTCAAAAAGTTAGATATTTGTAGGTTATTTTGAATTGTCTGTCTGTGTACCTCTGAGACGTTGTCTACACTAAAATGTATCATAAAAAGGAGAGATTTGTATTTTTGTGTGTACTTTTGTAATGAATAAACTCAAAAACTAATGGACCGATTTCAAAAATTCTTCTTCAAAAGCTTCTTGGTCCTGTCCTGACTGAGTGACACAGGCTATAAGGGGGGGGGGGGAAAGACTGAGCGGGCGAGCAAGCATAAATTACCGATTTCTAAAAGATTCCCTATTTGTTTGAAAGCTGATATAATTAGCGACGGTTCTTAGATATAAATCCGTGAAGATATGTTCAGGCATTTGATTGCCTATCATCAGCTCAGGCATCGAGGGTCTATCGCAAGTTTTACTACCTAAATGTTATATTAACCTAATAATTATCACATCACGGAAATTCAGAGGAAAAAATAATGCAGTCTACTACCTAAATGTTATATTGACCTAATAATTATCACATCACGGAAATTCAGAGGAAAAAAGTAATGCATTTTTCCATAGCCAACCACAATGTTATGGTTGAAATAACACCTATATCGCGTTTAGTAGGCCACGAATGCATAATTATAA
The DNA here is from genome assembly GCA_036375495.1 of Agrotis segetum. NCBI lineage: Eukaryota > Metazoa > Arthropoda > Insecta > Lepidoptera > Noctuidae > Agrotis > Agrotis segetum. The sequence continues at coordinate 94,114 of JAQSVV010000712.1, read as the reverse complement.
CATGGCGAGGCCATTGTGTAACAGTATTTTATTTCAAACTATACTAGCCAACAGCACTTGTATTGTTGAAGTCTTGAATTTCATTCTCCAAGTTTAGTTATGATCAAAAAATATTTATTTGTTTACAATTTTACCTCTTTATAATATTAGTATGTAGATGTTTATCAAGTTTTGCTAATTTATTTTAACCTAGTATAATCGTTTGACAGCTTATATCTAGAAATTATGTCAAACCGCCATTTTTATTTCTCAGATATTAGCTAACCGACTATTGAAAAATCAGCCCTTAGAGATGAGAAAATAGCTTGTGGGTAACAGGGTAAATAATATTTACAATTAAATAATATGCGATTTATAAATTGTAGGTGACAGGTCCAAACCTAGACCTTTGTTTTTGTTCCTCCGAGTGACAACAAATTAAGAATTCAATTAATTAAAAAATTGGTTGTGACATGCTGCTAATAAGATAATGGCCCAATGGCTTTTAGTTAATTGGTAAACTATGAAACCCCCAAGGACAGCGCACGGTGTTATTATTTTCATTCGTATTATAGACATAAGTATACATAACGGGTTAATAAATAAAAATTATGCGATGGGCTTGTGGTTTACCACTATCTGGCTAGATGGTTAAATATTTGGGGAATGTTTAAAAGAAAGAAAGAAAGAAAGAAGGAATTTATTGACGCACACAGGACAGAACAAACAAACTACATAGGTATACAGAAGAAAAAGAATACAAAAGTAATACAAATAACATAGAAAAAGAAAACAAACGGAACAAAAATAACATAAAATGGTCCTGTGCGAGGCCAAAAGGCTCCTATCTCAGCATGTGCTGCGACATTTTTTTAAGATGTCACAGCGCTGGTTTTCTGATAGGGCCCAAAATGATGTCACGGTCAGATACGAAAATACAAAAAATAATAATAAAAAAAATGTAAATAAAATAAGTAAAATTAAAAATAAATAAAAATAATCATGTTATTTCGCACCCGACATCGACGCTTGTCTATGTCAAGAGAGTCTGATGGCTGACAACACTGACAAACAGGGACGCAAGACGCGGGCGCATACACAATGTCATCAGAACAACCAAAACAAAAATATTTACATACTTAGATTACAAAATAATAATAATTAGTGTAGTTAAGTGTGAAAGATGTAAGTTTCTACTAGTGACTTAATACGACACACGGTGTTCTATTAGATGATAAGTAATTTATTTATTAATTAAAACTTCTATATGTATTTAATTTAATGTTTTTCATGTTATTATTCCCTGTCAATTACCACCAAATAATATTTTTCTTCTGCAAACATAAAACAGTAAAAATTGGGTCAACATTTTATATTGGTGCGTTATCTTCTTTGCATGTCGATAAAACGTTTCTGCCCAGAAACTGCCAAGCTTGGTCTCAAGCTTGGTCTACAACCTTAAGTTCAATTAACCAGTAAGTAACCTTATAAGAGGTCAATGTGCGTGTTAAGGCAAACTAACGTTGTACGTTGTACACTAGTACCGAATAAATCATTCAACATTTCATAGGAATTATAAATATATTTTTTTAAATAGCATTTTTTTTAATTAACTATGGCTTTACTCTGGGCCTGTCTCTGGAGAAGCAAAGACAAGGCTTCAAATTAAGCGAGCTCACCCCCACAATGTACCGTAGTTCCAACTAAATGTTGTGTAGTTCCAACTCTTAGTACAAAATGAGGTCAACATACGATAATTTATCAAAGAGTCTTATCTTAATACGTTGTTGACATTGGTATTATGATTATAATCTTTTTAATGTGTAGATACAATATAAAACGACTACTACATTTAGATTAAAAAAATATAGGAAATTATCTTTTCAATGCAGTTCCTTTAAAACTGGCTCTTATCGAACTACGATTAGGTTCAACATGAAGTGTATTTCACACGTGTGTCACCCTTGCCTGCGGCTCTGCTTAGAATAATTCTGCCTCGAATGCAGTAACAATCTTTCTCCTTTTGTATCGAAATGTACTATTCTCCTATGCCTAGGCCTATGTTCAGCAGTGGACGTCTTCCGGCTGAAGATGATGATGATGATGATGATGTACTATTCTCCTTATAAACCTACTCTTTTCCCAAATGGTGAATATCAGTATTTTTAAGCGAGAAAAAAAGGAGGAGGTTATGGATTGACTTCCTTTTTAACCGACTTCAAAAAAAAAAGTAGGTCCTCAGTTCGACCTGTATGTATGTATGTATGTATGTATGTATGTTTGTCCGCGATTATCTCGCGTTTGGCTGAACGGATTTTGATGCGGTTTTCAGGAAAGTGTTCATTACATTCTGGAGAAGGTTTTAGTATATAACACTAATAGATATCCCGTGACGTTGCCCGCGTGGACCCGTTTTGTTTACTTAGGTTGTAGATTTTCAGAGACGATTGCATGTTTGTCCGCAATTATCTCGCGTTTGTCTGAACGGATTTTGATGCGGTTTTCAGGAAAGTGTTCATTACATTCTGGAGAAGGTTTTAGTATATAACACTAATCGATATCCCGTGACGTTGCCCGCGTGGACCCGTTTTTGTTTAGTTAGGTTGTAGATTTTCAGAGACGATTGCATGTTTGTCCGCAATTATCTCGCGTTTGGCTGAACGGATTTAGATGCAGTTTTCAGGAAAGTGTTCATTACATTCTGGAGAAGGTTTTGGTATATAACAATAATGGATATCTCGTGAAGTTGCTCACATAGATCCGCTTTGCTTAATAGGATTGTAGATTTTCAAAGACGCCAATTTTATGAAGTTTTTTTTTTATTATCTCAACTAAAAAGGGAAAAATAAAAACTTTTTGAAAAAAAGAGAACCGACTTCAAAACCAAACACAAAAAATTGAAAAATAACTTTTCTTTCGGAAGTCGGTGGCCACAGTCAATGAAATAAAAAACAAAGCCACCGACTTCCGAAAGAAAAGTTATTTTTCAATTTTTTGTGTTTGGTTTTGCACACAACACAACACATCACAACCCAGTGTTAAAAATTGCAAAATAATTGTATCAGAAAAAAAAACTCGAAAAGATTCTAACAAAAGTATAGAAAACAGTCAAGACTAGAAGTGCCGTAGATCTTGAACTAAACCGGCTTACATTCACAATCTCATTCTTATAACAAACAAAAAATGTTTTGTATCATCAACATAACAATATTGTGTGTATTTTCCACAAAAATGAACCTACTCGTAAGTCTCATTTGAAGGAACACAAATGTGCAACGATGTCATACAGAACAAAGGCCGAAGGGGTATATATCTACAGCCCCATCATAGGATAAAGCTGATTCAGAAAAAAAAACCAATGAAGATTTTTTATGTGGGGTTGGAATAATGTACTGAATACGTAGTAACCGTATAAAACCCTGGTTTTTTATGAATTGCTCTCTCTTTCTCTCATTATAGCAATTCCTTCTAAGACTTGAAATGAACGACATACCTACGTCAAGTACCTACGCCCTTGTAAGTGTTACATGGTGTATTTACAAAACAATTTACTGAACTGACCACGAACCAAGGCGATGCCTTTAGTGGTATTATCCGATGCAGTAAGAAATAATTCCGAAATGCTCGACTTGAGATTGTACTGATCCCGTGCAATAAATTTAATATGTTGTATAACGGTTTTAGTTTGAGTAACACACCCATTTAAGATAGACTGCCAGTTTGAGAGAGTCTCTGCAGGATTTTCCCCACTTTCTTTCCTGCCACTCCTGTGAAACAACTTTCACCTGGAAGCTGAAAGCTAGAAGCTGTGTACTAAACCGATATAATTTGAGTTCATAGACACACAAAGAAGAAAGCTGTTTTTTTCTCACTTAATCCTTCAAGTAGTCTATTGTGGATGTCCAGTGCCAGAGCCCCTTGTAAAGGCCAACGTTTTAAGTCCTAACCTAAAACTACGTTGGCCTTTCCAAGGGGGTTCTATTGTCATTTGTGGTCCTTCAACATACCTTTCCATATAAAGTCTTGAACTCGAAGGCGATCCGCATACGCTGTTCATTGGTGCGTCTGGCTAGAACGTGGATGATAGCTTTCTCATCGGTGCCGAAGCCTTTCATGGCCTTGCGGAGAACGGCGGCATCCTCCCGAGGGTCGAAGGGATTCGCCGGCACAACGGTGGGTTTCGTCTGCAAAAGAAGCTGGTTTTAATACTTAGATTCGGCTTAATATTATCCTTGTTATTCTAGCAGCTTGAAGAGTTGAGATATATTGAGATGGAAATGGTGCCCAAGAATGATAGACCCAAAATTAAGTTGAAGTTAAATAAGTAAAAGAGCACGCTATGGCAGGATACCGGCAAATTGTAGTGCAGAGGAAAACACACAGAAAAAGCAAAGCACTTTTGCGAAGACTGAAAACGAATGTCTAGAAAATTTTGAATAAATAGGACACATAGACCAAAAGCACCATGAAATAGAAGGCGTTTTAAAGCGATGAATAATTAAATAAACAATGATAGTGATGATATTATAAATTATAACATAGGGGCAATATAGATGCATAGTAGATTTATAAGTTTGAAATAAGAAACTGAAGATCATGATAAAATCTGACTCGTTCCTGAATCATACCGTCTGAAGGACTGTAAAGAACTCGTGATTCAACGTGTATGATCTAATAATTAACGTTAAATACTTAATAGGCTTTGGCTGAGCTGTCTGTATCGTGGGTTAACTAGTCCGAAGGTAGTTTATAGGTGAGTAACTATTAACGCAACATGGATATGTTGCTTCTAGTAAAAATGCGAAAGATCGTGGCGATGGATGCATAGATGTATGTTATTGTTTTGAACTAAATCTTCCTATGGATTTGGGTGAGCACAGAGATTTAGGACTGATACATGGGACTTTTAATCTCGTTAGACTCTCGAGGTTAGACGCCAGATTCGCGGGCGAAGTCACTGGCATAATTTCTACCTAATGAAATAATGGAATTGACATCATGATAGCACTCAATGTAATTACTTAAACATGACCTAATACCACTGTGCTAATACTGGCCTTTGAGATATCCAGTTCTAGACTATAATAAGTATCCCTGACATGCGTAAACATGGACCGAGCAAATTAACTTGTTAACTCCAGCTAGGTATGCCTTACGATTGTCTTTCAAGTGCACGCCACAATTGAAACGAATTCGTCATTGAGTCACATAAAAGAAAATACATAAATACCGTATAACGAAACGATTTGAATCCTCTCCGTATGCCAATTGATGCTCTATACGCACTCCGCATACTTGAATTCGATGTTACAGAGGACATATCAATTATTCGATACTTTTTTTCGGATCAGCGGAAGAGTTTATTTAATCACATCACTATTAAACACCATTACACAATTGGATTATTGATTCGGATTAGAGGTGAGACCAAAGGTGTATTTGGAGATCACCACATCCATTGTAGTGGGGACCAATGCCAAGACTGATTCGTTGGTGGCTTTGATAAATGTACTGAGAGGCGAAGTGAGCATAACAATGTAATTGCAGCAAACTGTTCCTTGAATAGAGTCACAGTGCGAGTAGGTACGTCGCCAGCCTCCTGTGTTACTCTTCAATGATGCTCGTACGAATTTTAAACTCAGTTTTTATTTTTGTTTGAATTTTAAGTAATACCTCCTGCTTGGCATGGATAGAAGTGATTCGAAATATGAAATCTGTTGATAAGAAATGATTTTCGATTTTGAACCTTAACCTACTACAGGAAATCTATTCACCGGTTCTTAATACCGCGCTGACGGTTATTTGTCGACGGTCTTGATAGCTGTTGAACTCATCAATTTTATTTTGGGAGGCATTGTTTAGAAGAAAATAGATTCCTTTTTATTCTTAGCTATGTTATATCGAAGAGCGTTAGGTTGACAATTATATAGGGACTCTAAATTCATTTAATACATAACAACACACTAAGCTTATGCTTTGATGAAGCTTAGCTCAGTCGCACTTCATCCGAAAATTAAACCTTATTGCTATACACATAGCTTACATAGTACAAGTACCTATGTAGTATGATATGCTATATCACAGTTGCTTGGTGTAGCATTCTACCAATAAGGTTCATTTTCAATTGACTCATGTAATGATTGCGATTTGGATTTTAAGAAAGGCCTACATTTAATTAAGTAGAAGTTACATAGTCGGGACTAAAATAAAATTACTTTATTTTGTCTGTTACCTAGATTATTTTTCTTAGAGTATTTGAAAGAAATAATAGTCATTGTTTTTTGGAGTTGAGGCTTTTAGGGTGGGCAAATTATTTTTTAATGAATTGGACCACGGAACTCTTAACAGGTGCTGTGGTCCAACTATTTTAAAGTTGGACAACTGCCCCTAGTGAAGGGTCATGGTCCAACGAGTTGGATAGAGCAGTTGGACCACTGAACTAAAATTATAGAACCGCTTGCTGTGACACTCAAATCTCGAAAAACACTTGAGGAGGCTCTCAATAGGCAGTTAGATATTAGTTACTTAGAAACAGAGATACTTCCTGAATGACACATTGCATAATATTTTTAGATAGTTTCTCTCTTTGAGGCCTGAGCAGTAGCATCTGATACTGTTGGACATTTATTCTATGTTTATTTAAAATATTACCACTGTGTGTTTAGAAAAACAATTAATTATATCAATTGACGATGTTTGGACAGTTGAAAAGAGAGATAAGACTTATCAAAAGAATATAGATGGACGAATTTAAATATAAATATTTAAAATAAACATAGGTATTTGTGGTATTAGTATGTGTAACTATCATGCAAAAATGTGGAATAGTAAATAAAATGTTGAAGCATTTACTAAAGCAACAAAACAACACATGCAAACTACAATTAACACATATTACATTTAATTGACATTGTTTTGCTTATCACAAAAAATAGCTCTCAAATAAGTTCAATTAATTAAAAATATAAATTAATGAAGTTATGAATAGAAAAATTATCCTAGCAACTTTAGCCTGCTTGCAACATTTAGCACTTGGTAATAATTTATACAAATGTAACATTTTAAAATCTGTTCTATAGTTTTAATTCACCAAATCGGATCATTTGGAAAAATTATTGTAACATTATAAATGCCTTTGCATCTAGAGAAACCTTGGTTTCTCATTATTTTAAAAGTGCCTCAACAAACTGCCTTGAAATAAATATTTTATGCTGTGATTGTAAATTTAATTATTCAAAACTTTCTTTTTCATCCATTATTAAGATAGAGAACAAAGTATTTAATATTTTAGTGAATGGTGCTGCAAGTGTAGCTAACTAAAGACACAATAATAAATACTATAAAATATGAAGAAAAATACATTTGAACAATATATTCATGAATTGTAAGTGGCCAGGTTATAAAAGCAGTTTAACATACCTTTGGCTCATGATGGGACGCTGATGAAGACACTGGGGAAGTGTTTTGGCTATGTGCATGATATTGAGTATGCTGCTGATGATGCCCTTGGTGTTGGTTAGATTGAGGGTAACCCGGACTAGATTGTGGGTAACCAGGCTGGGACGGAGCACCCTGACCAGGGTATTGACCAGGCTGAGCATAACTTTGTTGGGGGTAACCCGTTTGAGCAGGCTGTTGGTACCCTTGTGGTGGGTACCCTTGAGCAGAATTTGGCTGAGGATAACCCTGATTCGGTTGTTGGGTTGGATAACCAGACCCTGGTTGAGGGTATCCCTGTGGAACTTGGGGGTAACCCTGACCAGCGGGTGAAGGTATGGGGAAACTCCCCGTTGGGTAGCCGGTCACCTGCGTCGGCATGGGCATTGGGGGCCCAAAGGACTGTGGGGCACTGTTGCTGTAGCCAACATTATAATAGTATGGTTGTTGGTTTCCTGGTTGACCCTTGAAGGAAACGAAAATGAATATCAATTCATTGTCTACCTAGCATTTTGCTAATAAAATTGTTATAACACACAAGTTCCTGGTAAAAGTATCTCAAAAACAGTACTATAATACCCAATCTGCTTACAACATTTATTATAACAAACTACAAAAACTCTTTTAAGTACACTTTTTCATTCACTAAACATATTACAAACAAGATTAAAAATAAATAAAAAAATCTTTTTTTGTTTTAATTATTTTTTTAAGTAGGTATGCAGAAGTTGAGATTACATCACAGAATCATACTTTAATAATTAAATTTTATGTATATTAGCTTTAGAATCCCAATTGGAACTACAAACAATTTATTTTAGTGATAAACAAAACAGATGCCCCGCGATTTCACATAACCAAACTTTACTCTGAGAATTCACAACGTGCAATTTGAAATACCAAAACCAAGCCACATCTAGAAACTACGAAACAAAAAAGTACACTTACTTGTTGCCACGGATTCATTTTAATACAACTTATTCGATGCAAAACTTTTTAAACACTGAGTGAGCGGCAGTCGCCCGCAAAATAATTTGTTTGATGTGACGAACTACACAGGCACCGGTGACTAATATTATTGCACCACGAACACAAGAGCTTGTGTGATGACGCGAGCTAATTTCCTTCCTACTGTTTCGGTGGGAAAAACTACTTTCTGTGAGAACCAAAAGCAATGACCGATGACGAATTACTAAATGACATTGACAGTTATTTGACTGACAACGCATTCTGTCAGTGTGACAGTTGTGCAATGCTGCCAGCCAATACTTTATTTCTTATTATAATTTAAAAAAATAAAAAAGCAGACAAAATTCATAATTATTATGAAGCAGTCTGTCTTTATAAAAGAAACAGCTATTATATATTTTTCTTATTATTCAGCTTTTTGCAATGGGGAAGGCCGGTCAAAGCTATGTAAATTGTAGATTACGCCACCATAGCTAGGTCCTAATCCGACCAATGAGGTAGTACTATTTTGAAGTACTTACCTACCTGCCTATAAGATTTGAACCAATGACGACGCTGGAAACTAGCTATGCTAGCGCCATTTAGTTCCCCAGTTGCCATCCCCAATAAAACAATGGCATCATGAAGATCTCCGCATTTTATTTGACATTTTTGCTCGAGCAAATTCAGTCCATGCTTTATATCTATACTTTTATTTAATAATAGCGCAAAAGCCCAGATGCCACACCATAAGTTATAATGGAAAAAAATATAATTACATGGCGGGAATTTTGAAACTATTTTCGGAAATGGCAGTAGAAATGTTTTGAGTTGACTACTAAACTTTACTAAAGTTGCTGGAAATATAAAAATAATAATGTAGTTGCGCGCTTCAGTCAAGTTTAACTAGGCTACTTGTTGCTTGCGCGAAGATCGCGATCTGACCGTCTGTTAAAAACTAGACCAGTGATCATCCACTTAATATGTTCTGATGATGGTAAGCAATGTTATAATATAAATAAAAATTGTGTATTGTTATCGTAAGTTCTACATTATCTGATTTTCCTTAACGAAACATTAGGATAGTTTACTGCATAAATAAATAATTGAAAATCTGTTTAGTCCAGCAGCTAGTATTGAAAAATAATGAAAACGTATTTTTTGTTTACTTATGTAGGTAAATCAATGAATACTGACAAAGTTTTATCGCTTTGAAATTCGGAAGTCCTCGGGGCTTATCACATCACGCTTGCAAAATAATACCGACAGAGTGACTTTTTGAAGTATCATACATAGTATTTTCGTCAATTTTGGTTTACGTAAAAAAATAAGGGTCACATTTTTTTATATACCTATTCTAACTACCCTTTCGGACCTACGAGTATTTAATAAAATCCAGTAGGTAAGTAGGTAGGTACTAATAAGTAAATCTGATAAGGTCTGTCATTTTGATTTTATTCTGATAATAAATAGGGTAAAACACCCAACTATTGACCCCTTAAGCGGTTTTCCTTGCTTCTTTCGCAAAATAAACTAATGTTCGAGTTGCAAGTGGAAATGAATGTTTTTGGAAGATAAAATAAACATTGGAGAATGTAACTAAAACATTATTTACAGTCATACAAAGGTAAAAAGTGTTTTTGAAGTGAAAACTTCTTTAGCGGCGTTGTACACTTTTTCTGTAATGGGTAAAAAATTTAAAACTCGCGTCAGGGTCACGTGACCCTGATCGAAAATGAGTAAGACGTCATTCAAATTAAAAATAAAACATAGTAACAAAAAAGTTTTCACTTCTACCGGCACTCCTGGAGTGCAACCTTTTTTTTTTTTTTTTCTCGAGTTTAGCAAGAACAGGCCATATGACCAGTTATCAACATGCCTGTACCAAATTTTCATCATGCAAATGACCAATTTTTTGACCTCCTGTAGTATATGAATAAACTCAAATATTATTTATTATGAATGTGATACGAGGTTTTATTTGATAAAAAACAAACAAAGCTAGTCTTATAGCCCTTCTTATTTTCTTTTTTCACACTATTTAGGTCTTCAGTCTTCAAACGCAGCCATAATATTCTTGCACTTATTTTTGAAGTTTTGGTGTAGTTTTTATCACTGTTTGTCCAATTTTTCTTCTTTATTAGTAGTTATTTCACTGTTCTGTATTATGCAGCAGATATAAAAATACTCGCCGGCAAAATAAATTGAAAGAACACGGCTTTAGTTCTACAAAGTGAGTTTAAAAATCTTTGAATTAATATTCTCCTAATTACATAAGACGGTTTTAACTTTTTAAACTTAAGTAAAAGACCTCACAAATGTAGAGAACATAGATATAAATAAAAAACTAGCTCACACTTTGCCTCGGAAATGATTTAAGTCAGTTTGTTCAAACATGCAGGTTAGGGTATATTTTGTCATTTTATGCATTAAACCAACCTGTGGCTGAGGCATTGCTCGTGTTATATTCTGCAATTGTCCATTATACAGACATAAAAAGTATCCTGCGTCTAGGTACACCCACTTAACCAGGTTTTAAAATAATCTGCTTGCCAAATTGTGTCAAAATCCATTCAGCCGTTCACTTTTCCTATAATATTAGTAAGTCTAAAATATTCAGGAGGATCCAGAATGTGACAGTAGACCGTAAATTTAAGTACCTCACTCAAATTATGCTAGGTTCTCAGGTTACTACGTAAGGTATTTTTTTATGTTTGTGATTATGCAGTACACACCTTTAGGGGTGCCAACGCCCAACTCACCATTAAAAATGAACTATACGTACACACCGTGGTGTCAGTAACTGGTATTCTCGTACATTTGGTTAATTACCAGCTATTGACATACCATGTTAAAAAAATGGTTATTCATACATTCGAGTGTACCAGATATTGACCTCATCATTTTAACAAGTTAACGCTCATTAAAACTTGAAAATCATGTGGAAAAGCATTGTGTCTGTCTTAAATAACCAAAAAATACCAAACTCTAAGGAATCTATTGTGTAAAACTGAAATAAAATGACATTGAAAACAACCGTCAGCTTAGCAAATTGTTAAATTTCTTGATGATTTTAGGAGGGTATTTTGTTATCATAGGTTTACGGACGCAATATTGCTTTGTTTAAATTTTCTGTGACGCTAATATATTACAAGATCAATTATATTTAATTTTCTGTATTCTTTATGCAGCACTGCAAGAAGATCCCATATAGCCATTTTTGGTCGCAGATTTGTAAAAGGTGTAACAAGTCGCGTCAGTTCCGTAATGTTACGACATATTGCGACTGTGTGGGAGTGCACTTCTATGTGTCGTAACCAAACGGTTAACGGTAGTAACAAAGTGACAGAAAGTAGTTTCAGTAACTTGGTTTCGTACTGTGTCGTTTTGTTCCAGGAAAATTTGTGTACACACGTTTTGCACACTTTGCGCATTGTATGTAACTAGTGTACAATAGTGTTGACAATGTGTAGTAAATGAGTGGTTATATGCGTAGTAACGTTACGTCAATGTTCCGGAAAACATGTAACACTATTTTGTATAAATGGAAATCACCAGGGCCAGTGCTTCTCAAACTTGTCTTTTATTGTTTTAATTTAATAAAAATAAGTAAACTACCCAAAATATCACTAAGGTAGATTTCGATGGACTTCAACAATTTACAGGAGAGTTAACGAACTAAAATAACACAAGTACTACAAGTTAATCCTATCCTACTTACTATTATTTATAAATGCGAAAGGTTGTCAGGATGGATGTTAGAACGGATTTTGATGAAATACAGTAATAAGCTGATACATCAGAATAACAAATAGGCTACTTTTCATCCCACTGCTGGACGTAGGTCCATCGCGATATATCTAAATCCTACGCGGACGAAGTCGCGGGCGCAGCCCGTAATTAATAATATTGTTTGATGTTTTGTTGCTCCTATTGTGAGATTACACATCATTCTGTTGCACTTTTTTTAAGCGTATTCACTACCAATTCCAGAAAATAGTACTGAAGTATCTCCCACTCAAGAACTTAGTGCCGAATTTTGAACACCAGAATCCAGTTGCGACTTCTTATATAATATAAGTAATAGGTACCTACCAATGAGGTACCACAAATTTCCAAATACGCAGCAGAAACTGAAGAATTTAGTTGTAACAATACAATATGACATTTTGTATGGCAAACTATAGTTTGGGAAACTGTGGACAAAAAATCAAAGAGAGACCATTTTAAAAATTCAGTTTCTTTGTAACGACTTTACGGAACATATCGACAATTATCGTAACTTTGTAACTTGTTGTGACGAGAATATTTTTCACTTAACATAAAACATTTTTTCACTATTTATCGGTATTACGGTTTATTACTACTAAAATAGTTCGTTATTATATGCTCAACTTTATTATTGCATTCAAATACATGCTTTTAAGAATAAAAAATTAAAATATCATTAAAATAAAAACAATGTCTATTTTCGTCGGAATGGTTAAATTACGATAATACTGTAGCGCGTTGATAAATTTCAATCTTTCCCACTAAATTACACGACGAATTTAATTTCCCATTAAGATTTGAGTATTGAAACCCGTAAAAACCAATAAAAATAAACTCTTTCTTTACTTAGTTGTATTATAAGATGGCAGTCTTATAAGTTTTTATTAATTCACGTCACTTTACGAGTCAATGTCAAAAAATGAGCGGATAAGAACGATTGAATGAATGATTTGTTGTTATCCGGTTAAATATGGTAACAATGTTACGACACATGACGTAACTTAAGAAACCGAATGTTACTGTGTTGACTCTTCCCCATTTTTGGTTGTAGCGACTGCTCAACACGGAGCGGCGACGAGATTATGCGTCGAGAATAAACCAGTGTACACCCTAGGCGACGAGATTGTTACGTCATGTTCCTAAAAATGGTTATATGGGATATATTATTATTTTTGATAAAAACTGTTTTGCGGTCAATAGTTAGTGGGAGGTCAGCAGTTGGGTACTTTACCCTACCTAATTTATCTTTTTAATTGTGATTGTAATACTTATTATCTCATTTGCTGACGCAGCTAGGAGTAGGTATTTAGGTAATTGTTCTATACAGAATTATAAAGCGTAATTCATACTATATTTACCAGCTATAACTCGTAATTTTATTATTTGCTTTAGACGTATTAGTGGAAACAATTTTTTCCCACTCCTCCACGATTCTTTTCTGATTAATTTCGTTGCAGCATCCAAGACAGGTAAATTCATTCTCTGGGACACGTCGAGCTTCATGTCTCGATGCTTTTCTGGTGGATGGTTGCCACTGTTGATTCTGGCTTTCAGGAGTTACAGTGGTTTGGGAACAGTGTGGTGGGTTTGACCGAAAAAAAAGACCTATACGTGTAGTGTGTAGTCATTTTGATCACCATCACGTGTTTCGATAGAATCTCATAATATATGCTCGTCCTCTATTACAGGGACTTATACCTGAAAAATGTGAAATGGAGAAATGTAGGTGTACTTCATATTTGGTACACCTACTAACCCTTCGGAGGTTAGGAGGTGTAATGTTATTTATATGACTTTGGCCAAGCGCGCGGCAGCCACTTGAGGCCGGTGGTCGCCACCGGCAGCCACTTGTGGTCACTGGCTGCTACTTTTTTTTAACGAATGCATTACTGAGGTAAGAGAGAGAGAATGGTGCGAAATCGCGCGAGCGTTTTGTGAAGGCTTTTAGTGGTCGCTACGAGCCACAAGAAGCGAGCAGCGACGATTGTTGTGTGTGGCGGCCACATGAGGCGTCTGCCGTGTGCGGCGAGTCCTTATAAAAAAAATAGTATATCAAAACTATAAGAAATATGGTGGCGGCGTTTTATAGTTGTGGCCAGTGGCACGTGTGGAGCCCATAGCCACTTCTTGTTTTCAGGTGATGTTCGTAATTTCAATTATTAAAAACAATTACATGATTATTATACCGAATTTTAGAAATCCTTAAGTATGTGAATATTTAAATTTTAAAGAGCTCGTCAAGGCAATGGTCAAGGTTTTATTACATAACTATATATAATTTTGACGTTTTTTTTTTGCGTTTTAAACAGACGATATTGTAGAATCCACTTTATGCCACATCTTGATAACCAAATATTGTAGATATATTATTTGTTTAGTTATCATTATCGAGTCAATCGTTGTTCGGCTAACATGTACGATTTAAAAGATAAAATTGTTGTAGTGACAGGTGCTTCTAAAGGTATCGGTGCTCAGTTCGTTCGCGAAATACTGGAAGAAGGCGTGGAGGTAATACAGAAAGTTACTGTTTATTATTTGCTAATTTCAAGACCCATTTTACCATCTCCATATAGCATATTCTCAATAAAAAAATACTTTAAAAAAGTAAGTATCAATCTTTTTTTTTACCCGACTTCAAAGGAGTGGGTCCTCAATCCGGTCGGTTTTTTTGAGTGGAATGTATATGACTCGTACTGATTATAATCTCCCGGGTCCCTTTACGTTCCAGGGTCAAGGTTTTCAGTTCGGACAGTTCCGCGGCAGGCTGTAACGTTACTCTCCTCATGTTCGGTTCAGCATTTCAATATTTGTTTGGTAATGTTTACAGGGTTATTTGTAAAACATTAACAACCTTTCAGCACAGTAGTTACACAAACAACTTTTACTACGAAACCAACCCTGAAAGTTGATGTTTCATACAAACAATTTTTTTCCGTTGACAATGTATTTTTTTGATCTAGATAAGTGCTGTGTAAAATTATCTACCAACCATCGACACCGTAATCGTAATCACAATCATCTTAGTACGAAAATATCTCGTTTTTGATAGCAGCGTTTGAAAATGATAACAATTTATTTTGATATAAGGTATATTTTAAAGGGGGTATTAAAAAGAATAAAGCATTTTTATTTATTTATCTCAATCCACGACCAATCACATAATACATATCGTTTTTCTTTGATTATTACTTCTGGTTTGATTGACTTGAGAAGATATCGTACGTACCACAGGCACCGCTGGGGCGCTGGTGTAGCGTACAATTCCCTATTATTTATAAGATTGCCAAATCCGATCCAAAGCTTGGCGAAAGCGTCTTCTAAACATTTTTAATCTTCCTTCTTCTTCTACCAATCACTAAAGAAGAATCAGTGAAATCGTTATGTCATCTTGGGCCGGCCTTGTTTACGACGCTTGTCTTAGACAATTATTGCTCTGTGACAACTGTCGTACATGACAATATATCCTAGTTCGTCCTTTTTTGAGTCCTCCCGCTATGAGCGGAGTGGTAGGAAAAACGGCGTGTCGCTAGCGGCCGTCAACAGGTGCGTGGTCCATGGACGGCGAGCCTGCGCTCGGTGACCGGAAATCACATTGCGAGATCCGGTGCCCAGGGGCCGTATTACAACGTCTTAAAACCAGGTTCGTTCCAGTGAGTGAACGAGATGGCAATAGTCGAACTTGTATAGCTCTGTCAGTTTCAGAACAAGCCCGGTTTTAACACTTTGTAGTAAATTGGTCCTCTCACGCGGTGGCTGGGTCGTGAAGTGGAGGATGTCTTATGATGACTCTTATCCATCATCTCCACTTTCCTAATCAATCTTAGAAGTATGGTGTTATAACTAATCGATACTAATATTTTTCGTAGCATGTGAGGATCCTGGATATAGACGTGGGCTCAGGAGAGATTCTTCAAGATGAGCTGAATGTAAAATACGGCGAAGACAAAGTGAAGTTCGTAAAATGTGACATCACAAATGATAACCAGTTTTACAAAGCTTTGGAGGCTGTCAAAGAAGACAAGGGTTATATAGATGTTCTAGTTAATAATGCTGGAGTCGCTGATGAGAGTAAAGTACCATTGATTCGGAGACTAATCGAAATTAATTATGTAAGTATGTAAATCTTGCCATTAAAGTTTATTGTGGTTAGCTAATATTGGTCTTCTTTATAGAAATCATCTACTCAAATATTCTCAAAGCAAAGTTAGTAAACATGCTTAATAATAAGCTAAAAAGGCATCTAGGATGCTACGAAATTAAGGGGACGGCTTTGATGGTCCACTACCCATTAGCGGGCTGATTCCAGTCGAAGGTGTGAAAGATTGTTGTGTGATTAATACAAGCTAGGTTGTTGAAAAGATTTCTGCTCTGTTTGTTAGCAGCCATTAGCATAACTGAAGAACCAAGACAAGACAGTTGAAAGGAGCAAAAAATGTTTGGGTATGTAAATCAAGAGTCGGTCATTTAATTTTCCAGATAGCACTTGTTAACGGAACTATGAAGGCTATTGAGCTGATGCGTAAGGACAATGGAGGCAGAGGAGGTGCTGTCATCAACGTCTCCTCAATTGGAGGACTTATCCAGGTGTCACCAATGTTCACTTATTCGTCTACTAAGCGCGCTGTCATGCAGTTCAGCCATTGTGTTGGTGTAAGTACCTATCCGATACTTGTTTGTAAAAGTGATTTGTGTAGGAGTAAAAAGGTAAATCGCTCGTAGCACTGAAAACCGATGGAGAAGAAAAGTTTTTGAGTGGTGATCATGGACCGAAAGGTGCAAAATAAACATAAACAGGCCCCCCACTAGTTGGACTGACGACATCGTAAGAGTCGCGGGCAACCGATGGATGAAAGTGGCAAATTGTCGTTCAGCGTAGCCGTCTAAGGGGTAGGCCTATGTTCAGCAGTGGATGTCTTCCGGCTGATGATGATGATGAAAAAAAGCATTGGCAATTATTAAAAATATCGTCGTCGTATAGGTTTCACAAGCCATTTGTATGACAAAACTGCATTTGTAACATGAAAAGGTTATGATAATCGTGACACGTTTACTAAACATAAAAAAGGAGGTTCCCTTACTAAAATTTCTTACAAAACATTCGCCTCTCTCATCAGCTCAAAAATGAACAAAATAACTTTTCCAATTTTCTAGCGAGATCCCTGCACGAACACAGGAGTAAGAGTACTGGTCATATGCATTGGTGTCACCGACACTGCTATTTTAGGCAGTATTAAGTGCCTTGAAAAGCGATTAGACCTTGAAGCACAAAACGTGTTATCATCACATCCAGTACAAAGGTGAGTTATTGTTTCTGGTCTTATTGTATTTATGATTCCTAGACCTACTACAGTTACTAACTAGAAACCTTTTGCCTCGGAGGGTTTTTGTTTCCCGTCGACTGCTATGAAGATGTATGAGATTACGCGCATTTTGAGTGACACAACTTAATATCGCTAGCACGTAATATTTGAATCGATGGCACGTCGTGTTTCACGGGCGTCTAAAAGAGCTGTCAGAAAAATAACGGAGCCCCCTTAAAGGGCCAAAGCCTGTCGGGGTCGCGAGAGTAACGTGTAATCGTGACCCGAAACGTAAAGGGCTATTGAAGAACACCGTGAATTTTAGTCAGTACAATTCTGATACCCGTGTCTTTGGTGGGGGGAGGACTCATTCTATAATTTTACCACATAAAAAAAGCACGTTGTATTTCAATTTTTTGAGCTCAAAACTTCGCTGTTTCCACTGCGTCTGCAGAGGCTTGACCGGCTTTGATTGAATATTTTGAGTCACAAAGGGTAGTACTTCATAGTTATTAAAGTTATCATTGCAAGATTCATTGCAAGAACTGACTACCGATGTCATCAAAGATATATCCACTGATTGCAACTACTCGTTAAGTTGTGGCTGATCTAATTACAATACTGCAATTTTCATCTTCTAGTGCCCAGTCAGCAGCACGTGGAATGATAGACATGTTCAAGAAAGGAGAAAGTGCCAGCATTTGGTTGGTTCGAGCCAACGAGCCTGCAGAAGATATTACTGCACACATACTGAAGACAGATGAGGAAATTGCTCGAATTATCGCGGGTTCATCAGCAAAATAATTTTGTAAAGGATAAAAAACATTGCCGATTATTCAGACTCCAATCCGATTCATTTTGCAACAAGCTGAAGAAATCACATGCTCTTTTTGATATCATTAAATAGAGGACTGTATCAATTGTTTGAAATAGAAATGAGAGTATGGAATTGTGCGCCAGCGCATCCGGCATTGGTTTTGGTGTTTTTTATTGTAAAAACATGGTGATGTTCTGTGTACTGTTTGATTTACTGTAACGGCTTTGAGATTGCCTAGTGTATCATGAACGCTAGGCCTGTAAAATTTTCTAATCGCAAATAAAACTTGTAACAATTAAATCAGTTTTACCCTTTTTTTTTTTTTTTTTTTTTAGCGTGGTAAAATCATCAAATGAGTCCTCCAACCCCGGGCAGGGCGGGAGGAACTGTCAGACTTCTACTGACTAAAATCCACGGTGTCCTTCATAGCCTGTTACGTTCCGGGGTTACGGTAAGGGAATAATCCCGCGACCCCGGCAGGCTTTGGCCCTCTGAGAGGGGGGCCCCGTCATATGCTGACGCTCTTTGAGGCGCGCGTGGGACACAACGCGCCGTCGACCCGGGCATGGTCCTTGGTCGGGCAGCGAGTTGCCCTTTACTCGCTGCCCGCATGCCCGCGCCTACGGTGGCCGGAGATCATCTAGCGACGTCCGTCGCCGTGGGCGCCTACCACTGCGGCTGGGGCGGAGGGAGGACGCTGTCCTCTCTCGCTCGCGGCCTGCCTCCTCCTTTACGAGCATTACTGCCTCGCAGAAGGAGCTGACCGCTTCCCACTCCGTCTCGCCCCGCAGCATGGCCGCAACCAATGCCGGGCGCGAGAATTAGTTTTACCCTTGGCATGCGGTCTACAGTCTACGGGTACTACAAGCGATTTTTTTTTAATAAAAAAAAATGAAATAAGTATTATTAGTACTTATTTTATGTTTAACGCCACTAAAATTGTAAGTTGATTCAAATAATTTATAAATAAAATGTGAAGATAACCTTGACTATTTTTTTGTTTGTCCATACATAGCAATTCTATTGTTTGACAAATTAATAATTCTATTTCTCTAATTATGTTCTCTTGTAGATGCGTAAAATGTTACGTTTATATCAGCATCTTATCTCATACGGATGGTATTGAAAAAGCCACTTTGAAGAAGTGTGTATGTAAATATCAAAATACCTTGATAAAGTATTCCAAAAATGATTTCTTTCTCACCTACAATCTTTATCTACTCTAAGTGTGCAATTACAGCGGACGCGGGTGGCGGGTCACGAAATATATTAGATTTCCGCTCAAACCGCCTCGCCCGCACTTGGTGCACCTCAGTGAAAAATTATGATTGTGTTTGCGTTACTCGCTAGCGGATTCAGCTGCCCGCCTCGCTGCCACTGTAATTGCACACAAAGCTGAATGTAAGTAGCTTTTCCAAATCTTTGCAGTTTCGGCGGTTTTCATAGCTATCATCTCAGATCAAAGAAATAGGCAGATAGAACGCTCAGAACACGCGAGTGGTTCCACCAAAGTTAATACAAAATCAAATCGAATTACATTCCATAATGTTTTCTTTGTTTTTGAGAACAACTTTTACAATGGTTAAAGACACGTGACGGCATATTTTGGCAAACAACAACAACGACACGCAGCTTGGTACGACGCGTAGCTTGGTACAGGGATTCGATTTTGATTTTGTATTAACTTTGGTGGAACCACTCGCGTGTTCTGAGCGCTCTATCTGCCTATTTCTTTGATCTGAGGCTATCATGTTCTGGTGGCTTTAATGAGTTCATCTGTAACCAATCATTTAATGTTGTGTTCCTACATTCCTTTTCCCCGTCCCAAATTTATTATTTCGTGTTGTTGAACAATTATTCACTACAACTACTATACTTCTATAAAAAATAAAGAAAATAAGTATTCTCCGTTCGTGTCAGCCAGACACGCTAAGATATAGAAAGAAAAAAAAACACAATGAAATTATCTAAACCCTGTTCTGCAGTCTATCGGTAGGTTAGTCAGTATGTTCGAGTTGAAGGGGACAGTTGTTTTGATCACTGGCGCTGCCAAGGGCATAGGAGCGGCTTTTGTTAGAATTCTAGTGGAGGAAGGAGCTAAGGTGAGAAAATTATTAATACGGAGTTTTTTTTTCATTACATCCTCATTTTAATAAAAAAAATACTGTGATAAATTTTGTTCGTAGTATCGTGTTCATAATTGGGTATTACCGTCAATCAGAATATTGAAAAATAATAAACATTATATAATATTTTTAGTTTTTTTAAATCAATGGATATTGACATAGATAAAACATTTCCAAATTCGGGAGAAAAGGTGGCTTGTGACGTCATTACGTTTGTAAGATTTGTACCGACCGAGAAGACGGTTTGTGATTTTGAGAATATGTTTTTCAATTTTTTTTACGTAACAAAAGAAAAAATACGGGTCTAATAGTAGATTATTAACCAAGGGGATAAAGCAGTGTCTTCTGTCGCGGGTGACGATTTAAATCGCGAGCATAACGAAGGACTCGAGGCTTACTCCCGAGCGTAGCGAGGGTGTTAGAAACTTAAATCACGAGCGAAGCGAGTGATTTAAGACGAGTCCTGAGTGTAGCGAGGGATTTAAGTTCACTCAAGACTAAGACAGCTTTATCACCGAGGAAAATACTCTACTTTTCGTACCACTTGCGAAAAAATTAACGTTATAATAATAAATATGTATGAGATAAGCATTAATTAAACATTTAAATTTAACAATAACATATTTAAAAAAATAAATTAAAATAAACTCAACGTTTATGTATTTGAAGAAAACAAAACGCGGCAAATTCCTAGATTATATTGTATTCTCGGAAAAGCAAAGGCATCAAGATCATACGGCCTCTTCGGTTTTCGTAATGTTATTAAATCATAACTGCATAATAAATGCGTATTCCTTTTTCAAAAAGTTGTATAATGCTTTACATACAGACTCAATGGTGTAAAGACAGACTGATGTAGTTCACTATCGGTAAGTATTGGATTAATAATGACTATTGTTATGTACGCTTTTTGTGGCATAGAATGTCACTTTTTTGAGCAAGTGGTACGAAAAATTATTTTATAATCTATATGTATATAACGGTGCTTTGAAACGTTGTAAGCTGAAATTACAAGGCGCTTACAATAAAAGAATTATCATAAATACGTAAAAAGCATTGTTTGTGAGTTCTGTGTTAGCCACATTTTTGTCTTTATAATATTTTTTTTATAGCATGTAAGACTATTGGATATTGACGAAGATGCAGGAGCATTACTACAAAAGGAGTTAAACGAAAAACTTGGAGGGGATACAGTAAAATTCATAAAATGTGACATAACTAATGATGAAGAATTCTTCGGGGCTTTCAAGGATACCACAGACAAGTATGGCAACATAGACTTGGTAGTTAACAATGCTGGTGTGGCCAATGAGAGTAATAGTGATTTTATACGTAAAGAAATTGAAGTGAATGTTGTAAGTACATAATTATTTATTTTTCTACCGAGATTACCATCTCCATTTTCAATTTTTGTTTCACAATTCGATTATGCTGCTTTCTTTATTTTATGAATGAATGTGTCTATGATAGCAGGATTTGTAAAAATCATGGTTCAAATGCTCATTAATTCATTTTCTTAATCCAATTTATTTGGATGTCGACCCCAAAATGCATGTTTCTTCTTTTTATTTTCGGTTTCCTAGGACTTACCACGAGCTCAATTTAGACTGTGGGAAAAAGATGGCGCTAGAAGACTTGTTTAGCTCTGTCTCTTTCCCACAGCCTAAACTGAGTCGCCTTAAGAGCTCGTGGTAAGGCCTCTGATGTATGTTTTCAAAAATGTTTTTTTAACAGACAGCATTAATCAACGGCACAATAAAAGCTATAGAGCTGATGCGAAAGGACAAAGGTGGGAGAGGAGGAACAGTCATGAACGTTTCATCAGTGGCAGCGCTCATCCAACATAGCCCGTTACTCTTTGTGTACGCTGCCACCAAAAGTGCTGTGCTGCAGTTCAGCAACTGTATTGGTGTAAGTACAATCAGTCTTTTCAAATGTGATCTGAATTTTCGTTTCAATACGGTTGATTTTTGATTGCTGACACTGAAAGGTCTATTGAAATTACAATGATCCTTAGTTTCCTTACTACAAGGTTGAGGTTTGGCCTCGTCAAATAGAAAACTCATAAATCCTTGCTACAGCAAAACACTTGGAGTAGTGGATGGAGAAGTTAATTACTCGTATTTTCACTTTCAGAAAGAGCCATATCATTCAAAGACTGGAGTTCGAGTGATCACAGTATGCTACGGTCCAACGAAGACTGGTATTCTTGACCATATGGCCAGTTTCGATGACGGTATTAAAATGCAAGAACTAGTGGCTTTGTACCCAATGCAGAGGTTAGTACTAACTTCGAGCAAATTAATCGGTCTAGGCTGCTAATGAAGTACTTTAATAGTAGCACATTAAAAACTTTATTAACTTGAGTTGATTGCATCGATTTGAGACAAAACTTGGCAAAATAGGTGCAGAGTGTAGATACAGTACTGCTGAAGGCTGTCGTTTAAGGAAAGTCTAGGACAAGCCCTATAGCCAAACGGAAAGCGACATTCACTAACGTTCAGCAGTCGCTAATATATTTTCAACTTTATACCACATTGCATTTATAGTTGAAAATCTATCAAAGATTACAGATCCTTTTCGTTTGTTTCGTTCGCTATCGCTCAGGCAGTCTTTACTAGATTTTCAACTTTATGCGATGGTGTATAAAGTTGAAAATGTATTAGCGACTGCTGAACGTTAACGATTGTCGCTTGCCGTTTGGCTGCAGGCTCTGAATGGTTAGACGTAAAAAGGCTCAACGCTACTTCCACGCATTATGTTCCAGTCACATTATATGCTTCAAGTTTTAAGCCTGATTATGACGATGCAAGAACTCGCACGCGTTCGTTACATTGTAGACTTTACAGGTACAACAAATTCAGTTGATCAAACAAATACCGCAATGTAGTGAAACTCGCATGCGAGTTCTTGCTCCTTCTAAATCTAATATCTTTAAACGAGCAATTCTTGTATATTTATATATAATCAGGATCTCGGAAACGGCTCCAAGGATTTTCATGAAAGTTACAGATTAGGGGTTTTTCGGCTCAATGAATCGATTTATCAAGGTCCCAGGTTCGAGAAAAGCTCGCTTCCCAAGATATAGACATTTTAAAAACCGAGCAAAGCTCGGTCAACCAGATATTTAAGCTTTAAACGCCATTGTGGTTTAGTGTGACAATTATAAATTAATAACTTACTAGATTCTTTTAAATAATTTTTCATAACGATAATTTTATTCATGTTTTGAGTAATGAACTAGGCATTCATTCATTTGCAGGTTTTGATTATAAAAAAGGTTTCGTTTTCCAACAGTGTGGAGTTTGCAGCACAAGGAACTCTTGAAGCTTATAGAAGAGGAGAAAGTGGAAGTACCTGGTTGATTAATAACGGCAAACCCGCTAAAGACATCACATTAGCAATCAATAAGGCGTACGCAGAATTTGCTGAACTTCTTACAGACGACGAATAATGCATATCCATCGAAATTAATTAAGGTCACGTAACATGATGTTGTTGTAAAATATAAAATGTGGATAAGAAGGCAAAATTTGCTGTAATAACAATAATTTCCTATTTACACAAACCTCCAAAACGATTGCAGGCGATCGATAAGCTGAAGACAAAAATATCTACGAAAACGTTAAAATTTTATTGTGTACTTACTACTAATTTTATGATTGAAAACAAACCAAAATTCATGTTGATAAGTGAATATTATTACAGAGATAAACCTGCAGAAAGTGATGAATTGTTAAGGCATGAGAATTAAATTGCTGAGATTATTGAACGACCTCCAGCCTCTGATGTCAAGATGTCAGTTCAAAATGATGTCGCGTGCCAAAAAAATACTGGTGTTATTGTACGATATCGAATTAGTCAATGAAATGTAAATGAAAATATCAGTATCGATGTTTAATGTTATTTAGGTGAAGGTCGACAAGATCCGCCGGTTTTAAACCTTATGGTTCATTGACAGCGTAGCTTTTTACATCGCTTTTAATGTATTACAAGTAGGAAGCAGTTTGAAAAGACCATGGATCCGGTCACCTGTTGCCAAAAAGGAATCGAGAGTTACTGGGTCCATGGATATAATGTAAATTGAATCTATGGACATGCTTGTTGAATGAACTAAGCGTCTAGTTTTTTATATACCTTTTGCATAACTGCGTCTAGGTCGCAATATTTATTTGCACCTTAAGAGTAGCTAGCTACCTTGAATTTATAAAAACATCGGTAGGTATGTAAAGACATCGCGCCACACTTTATTAGTAAAGCCAGTCTTCTTATTTTTGATCTATCATACAAAGATCTATTGTTCAGAACATTTTTAAAATTATTTCTAAAAAGTCCTTTCTCTTGCCTTTCCAGTATCTTACACCACACTTTTCAAAGTAGCTTGATTGATCATTACTCTTCAATCATTATCTTCAATCATGTTAAAAATCGCTGCAGCGCTGTCAGTGTGAACAATCTTAAAGTACATACTAAATCATTAATGTTCTGCATATATGAGACGGCTCGTATTAAGTAACACTTAAGTGTGGTTTAAGTATACGTTTAATAGCAAGTTTTCGCGAAGATACTTATTTTGTTTTTGACTCAGAATAAGTTTTGACTCGGTGGGATGCGGGTGTTTTTATGTATTAGTAAGTGGGTCATTTGACATCATATTTTGGTCTCAGTCGTTCTGAATAGTACTCCTATAATTGATGAAATTAAATAGTGAACTGACATTATTACGGTTTTGTAAAAAAGAGAATCATAGATTAAAAATTGGTGGTGGAAGGCAAAAAGTAAGTTATGATTACTTCACTACTTGTAATTATGCTAAGTTTTTCTTGCAACTAAGTATTTCTATTGATATGCAACATTCATTATTTGTCTCTCTTCTATTAATATCTATTTAAATTCACTTTTATTTACTCGCACCTTCATATCTTTATAATTATTTCTACAAACCCACAATCAGTGAACAAATATAAGACACTATCAACTCAAGTACACGATTCTGACAGACGAGTTCTTGGTAGACACGTGTGTTTAGGATTTTTCTGTGTATTTTAAGTGATTTCGAGTGATTGTTGACTATTCTGTGTCTTGTTTTTGTCTGAGTGTGTTGTCCTTGTGTTTGTCAACAGGTTTGTACTGTGTTTGTTGTCTAGCTTTAAGTTAATAATTTATCCCTTTATCCACGATGGATAAAAACAAGCCCCCGGATCCTGTCCCTCCAGATATTCCAGTTACTCCAACTCCTCCGTCCCCGAACCCGCTATCTCAATTCGCGGATGTAGTATGCAGTGTGACACAAATGGATGTTTCAACACCCCAAAATCCCCGCAAACGTCTCGGAGACGAAGACATTTTATCACTGTCCCTCCCTACCAAACAACTGAAAAGTCAAATTGGACGTTCCAAATATTCAGTTTTAGATAAAGCTCCTTATGTTGTGCACGTTTCTCGCATAGAGAACCAACCAAACGCTGGCACCACCCTTCACCCGGTTATCTTTGGGAAATTACTACTCGTCAATAACGTAGCGAACGTTGTTCGCGGCGGTGTTACCAAAGTTGGCAGAAACCGTGTCTCAGTAGAGTTTGCTTCCCCTCAGGATGCAAACTCTTTCCTAGTTAACAACCTGTTGTCTAAACATGGGTACTCAGCAGCAATTCCAACATTTAATATAACCAGAATGGGCGTTGTAACTGGTGTTCCCGCTGGTATTTCAGAAGAAGAAGCTCTGACCTACTTAACTGTGCCCTCAGGTTGTGGGCGTATACTCAAAATACGACGTATTAATAGGAAAGTACAAAAAGACGGTACAAATGAGTGGAAGCCGACTGAAACATGTGTCCTGACCTTCGATGGACAAGTACTGCCTAAACGGGTTTACTGTTGCTATACATCTCTCCCTGTCGAGCAATACATATACCCGACAATCCAATGCCGCAAATGTTGCAGATTTGGTCACGTAGCTAACGTATGCCGGTCTAGACCTCGCTGCAGTAAATGTGGCCACGATCACCCAGGTGATGGTTGCAGCATTTCTGAGGGTGAGGCTTTCTGTGTGCTATGCTCGGGTAATCACTATGCAAATAGCAAGTCATGCCCTGAGTATGGCAGGCAGCGGGCAATCAAAACTGTCATGGCGGAAAAAAACATCCCTTATGCTGAGGCTAACAAGGCTATTCCATCAGTCTCCCGCAACTATGCCACCGCAGCAAAAACTCCAATTTCTCAGTCCTATCGTAAAACAGTGACTCTAAAACCCAAGACACATGCCCCCCTTTCCCCATCCTATGATAAAGCTGCTCACCATCAAATAGTTAGTTCTCCCCAAACCACACAGCCCAATGGCTGTTCTCTTCAAAATAATGTTTCTTCCAATAATAGTTCTTCTATTATTGACTTACTGATTAATCTCATCCCTATTATTATTTCTTCTACTTCTAACAACCATTTACCGTCCAACGTTGCCGACCAAATTGTTTCTCTACTTTTAAATATTAAAAATGGCGTCTCGCCAAACCTTCCTTCAGTGGAATGTGAGGAGCGTGTGGCATAAAAAGCACGACCTCATATTCCTATTAAATAAGTACAAGCCACTGGCTTGTTCTATAGCTGAGACTTGGCTTACCCCAAGCCTCAGCTTCCGTATGCCACATTTTAATATTCTCAGATGTGACAGATCTGATGGCTATGGAGGATCGGCTCTCCTAGTCAACAATCGGGTACCTCTTTCTCCGTTCCCCTTACCTTCGCTCACAGGCGATATGAGTATTGTAGCAGGAAGGGTCGAAGGTATCACAGTGTTTTCAGTTTACATAGCTCACCCTAAACATGAATTCTTAACTCTTTTGAGAAACACACTCTCCAATGTTGATGGACCAATTCTGGTTATGGGTGACTTCAATTGTCACCATTATAGATGGGGATCTGAGCGCTGTGATGCCTTTGGTGTGGCTTTGGTTGATATCTTGGACGATCTGGACCTATGCATCCTCAATAATGGTTGCCCAACACGCAGATCCTCTCCCGGTCAACAAAAAAGTTGTGTTGACTTAACATTCTGCTCGGTTGAGTTGGCGTTGTCAGCCAATTGGGAATGTACGTCGCTGTCGCATGGTAGTGACCATTACCCTATTGTTATATCCTTAGTCAATAAGACATATTTAGAAAAAACTTCTCCTCCACTCCTGAAGTATAATTTGTCCAAACCAGATTGGGATAGGTTTGCTTCACTATTGGAGGACAAGATTGATGTAATTCCAAATTTAAATTCAGTTTTTATAGATCATACTGGTCACCACCATGCCGAGATCTGTTGCGAGGAATTTGTTACAGCTTTAACCTCCAGTGCGGATGCCTGCTTCCCTGTAAAGAATAGTGCCCGCAACAAGATTCCCTCCCCTCCTTGGTGGGATCCAGAGTGCACTTCTGCGATCAAAGAAAGGAAAGACGCAGAGAAACGTTATAATAGAGATATGAGTACTGAGAATCTCCTCACATATTTGCAAATTAATGCTAAAACAAAACGTCTTCTCCGTAAAAAGAAACGCATGGGTTGGGTTAACTTCTGTACTTCCTTATCTCCTGCTACTCCAGCATCATTGGTCTGGAAAAAGATTAATAGGTACAGACGAGGGTGCTCACCATCAATCTCCTCACCAATGACCAGGGAAACAGCTGAACTTTTTTTTGACAGAATTGCTCCTCAATACGTACCTCACTCATCTGAATTATTCAATATGCCCATGCAAATTACTTCACAGGACCCATTAGATGTGCCATTTACTTTGGAAGAACTGAATGTGGTGCTCAGGCATGTTCGGGACTCAGCCCCCGGAACTGATGGAGTGCCATACTCTTTTATTGTTCATTCTGGAGAGAAGGCTAAATTGTACTTCCTGAATATCATTAATTTTTGTTTCAATCATGGATGGGTTCCAGATCAATGGAAACTCCAAATCATCATTCCCTTATTGAAGCCAGGCAAACACGTCGATGACCCGAATGGCTTCAGACCAATCGCTCTGTCCTCAGTCTTGGTAAAACTAATGGAACACCTGATCAAAAACCGACTGGAATGGGCAGTCGAGTCACGAAATTTGCTGCCGAACTATCAATTTGGGTTTAGGAAGGGTCTCGGCACAATGGATAGCGTCGGCGTTTTAGTCACGGATATCCGTCTAGCGTTTTCAAAGAACGAATCCGTTGTTGCCGCTTTCCTCGACATCTCCTCCGCATATGATAACGTTCTTCTTCCCGTACTCAGGCAGAAACTGCATCAGCTGAGACTTCCGGTTAAGATAATAGAATTCATATGTGGACTGCTCAAGTCACGTTCATTGGTTCTGAGAGTCCAGGGAGAACATTTTGAGAAAAGGCAGTCATGGAAGGGACTCCCACAAGGGTTCGTCCTCAGTCCCCTTCTTTATAACTTGTACACTGCAGATATTGGCTCCTGCCTGAATAGTAACTGTCACATTCTACAGTATGCAGATGACCTAGTTCTTTATGTGACAAATTCCTCAATTATAGACGCGGCGTCATCTCTTTGCCTCTCTCTGGACTCTTTGAATCAATGGCTTTTAAATCACGGCCTGACATTATCAGCACCAAAAAGTTCGGCAGTAATTTTCTCCCGCAAAAGACTGATCCCACAAATATCAGTGGATATTTCAGGCCATGTTATCCCCTTAGTAAATTATGTTAAATTCCTAGGCGTTTTCCTTGACTCAAAATTAAAAGGTACTCAGCATATAAATTTATTGATCAAAAAATGTGAAAGAGTAGTTTCGATTTTAAAGGTTCTTGCGGGTGTCTGGTGGGGTGCCCACCCCTATACAATGAAATTGGTATATAACGCTTTAATTCGCAGTATTTTAGATTATGGAACGTTCCATTTAGTCCCTTGCAACAAGGGTGCCTTGGCTGGGTTAGACAGGGTTCAGTCAAAGTGCCTTCGGATCATCACTGGTTGCATGAAGTCTTCTCCCATTAACGCGTTGCAGGTCGAATGTGCTGAGCCTCCCCTGGCTTTGAGACGGCAGTATTTAGCTTCTCGTTTTCTGGCTAGGGTAACACCTAGAACCTCGCACCCCCTTTTAGAAAGATTGACTGAGCTTGATGCACTATGCAGAAACTCAAACTATTGGAAAAATAAAGAACTCCCCCTCATTATTAAAGAATTCCGCCAAATTCAAAATTTAGAAAGCCCCATAGACCAGTACTCCACATTACCCCTCTTTAGCTTCTCCTATGATGTCCTATCCTTTATTCCCAATATCCTTTTTGACATCGGCATCTTCAAAAACTCCCCTTCGGCGAATTCGAGATTCGACGCGGTGGTGGGAGAACGATGGACTGGTTTCCAAAGGTTTTTCACTGATGCTTCAAAACTTAGTGATATTGACTACACTGGTGCTGCAGTTTATTATCAAAACTCCAGAATTATTTTGCAATATAGGTGCCCTAAGGAGTCCTCTGTGTTTACAGGCGAGTGTGTGGCTTTATTAGAGGCTTGCCTCTTTATAGAGTCACACCACAACATTGACAAAGCAGTTATTTTCACAGACTCTCTTAGCTGTCTGCAGGCCCTAGTTCAGAACCCCTTCAAAAGTAAATCGCATAGCTCTTTAATTTTAAAAATTAAAAAGTCTTTATTTTCATGTACGAGCAATCAAAAAGAGGTTCAATTAGTTTGGATACCTGGTCATTGCGGCATCAAGGGAAATGAGTGCGCTGATGCTTTGGCTAAAGATGCCTGTTCATCAGCGTTAGCTGATCTCGCCCACAATACCCATCAGGGCTATGACCTGCTTAACCTGCCTAAAGGTAGACTTCAATCAGCATGGCAAGAGGAATGGAACATTTCTGGAAGACAAAAGGGAAGGTTTTATTATGCAGTCCAACCAATTATAAAGCCTAAACCTTGGTTCTTTCCTTATAAAAAAATCTCCAAAACGGTTATCTCGGTTCTCTGCCGTATCCGACTAGGTTTTTGTTGCACCCCTGTTTTCCTGCACAAAATTCGTGTTCGTGACTCCTCTCTCTGCGAGTGCGGTTTGGACGAAGGCACTCTGGACCACATTTTCTTTGAATGTAGAAACAACCTTCCTCCTTTGGATTTATATAGCCGTCTCCACGAATTCAAGATCCCTCTCCCAACCAATTTCCCTTCTCTATTGACTTATCCCTCCCCTGAACTGCTCCTGGCGCTGATGATCTTCATCCGCCACAACAACATTAAACTTTAACCTGTCATGTCTGGCTGTGGTATATGTTATTTTTTATGTTCTAACAATATAATGTATATATTTACTTTATCTTTTTGTTTGTTTCAGTCCTGTCCTGTACTAACCCAACAAGATCTACGTTGTGTTCGACTATATCAATCGAGGATCCAGTTTTTTTTTGTCTTTTTTGTTGCTATTTTTTTTTTTAGTTAATCATGCACACTTGTTTCTCCAAGTCGCTCTTGACACTGGCAGAATAGTCGACATCGTCTTGACTTGCCATTTGAGAAAAATAGAATAGAACTCAAGTACACAAAACTGAAGTGCCTATTGTTAATTTAATCGCAATTCAAACACTGGTATTCTTCAATCTAGCTTGAGATAGTGGTAGATCTAATGACTTTAATATTACTTACAGATTGACTGCGACATAGGACAGTCGTCATCGTGAATCCGGACCGTTAACGCGAATTCGAGTCGGCTTCGCGATCTTGATTTTAGTTGTCATCGACATCGGTTGAATCCCGAAATCCTCCCAAAGTTCGTGAATATGTTCGAAATTAGAGATAAAGTGTTTTTCGTGACTGGGGCAGCTGCGGGTATTGGAGCAGGGATTGTCAGGGCATTTTTGAATGAAGGAGCAAAAGTGAGTAGTGCATTGAAATAATTATATTGCATTGCAAATAATGTTTTTTGAATATTATGTTTCTGTGACTGTCCGGGGATTTTGTTGGTGATTTTATTGGAGTTGGGTTTTATGTATCGATTGAAGTGTAAAATAATATGACGGTAGATATTATGAAAAATATCAAGACGATAATATTACGTTGCTTACTTGCTGCCAAACAATTTAAAGTCATTTGCTATGTTGTGCCAGAAACTCAACCTTGCATTCAAATTATAATTATAAAAGAAACCAAAGTCTTAGATTTCTTGATATTAGTTGTCTGCAATAGTTAATAAAAGAGGAAATCTTTGGTATAATCATGATTAGGACTTTGACTTTGAACCAAGATTATAATAACCTTGCTTCTGGCACAGTCAGGTAATTTTGCTTGACATGATCATTAAAAAAAAGGTAGTGTTCGTAAAAAAAAAATGCGACTTGCGCAAAGAAATCTGAATGATAACTATTCTATGTTCGTTGTTTTATGTCAAGGTCATAACTATTATATCAAGTAATGCTATTGTGTGAAGGCATAACACGTACTTAGTAGATAATATTATGTCATGTTTATTAATTGACATGAAATATACATCTAATTGATATACCTACAGAGTTTTATCGTAATAGTTCAGTTTATAATGTTAAGGCTGCATATTCTGAAAGTTGGCAACGTCGCAAAAAGCTGTCAAATATTTATAAGTTTTAATTAATTTGGCAAATTTTCTCTATGAAAACAAGAAATATCGCTCTGTAGTGCATTAAAAAAATTATATAGGAATGCAATTAAAACACTGGAATTGATGTTGTAACCGTTTAAGGTGTATAAAAGGCATTTGGAAAGCTTCCAAATGCTTTTTTTACATCTAAAACTATATATTCGGTGTTACGATATTAATTATTGCATCCCTTATCAATTTTTTAGTGCACTACAGAGCCATATTTCTTATTTTCATACAGTAACAATGCTAAATTAATTAAAACTTGTTAATATTTGACAACCATTTGCGACGTTGCCAGCTTTCGGAATATACGCTCTTAATTTAGCAATAGCAAGTGTCATGTTTGTTTTAATTAATCGTGCAAATAAAGTTCAAGTGGTTTCAAAATGCATGCATTATTGATTTATAATAAATTGTGATCATAAATAAGGTGCAATCGTTGATATTATTCGATGAATAGTTTATAAATGCAAAATTACTATCAAATAATCAATGTAACTAATTTATTTGCACAATGATATTCACAATGTTTATCTACTATATTCGGTACGTACCTAACGACATAACAAAATTCAATAAAGTTGTATGGTACTAATTTGGTGTAATTTTAAAAGTAGATAAATAGATACTACAACACCTTTATCTTATACTAGCTGACCCGTGCCCACTTCGTTGGGCGGTAAAATAAACATGATATCTTTATAATTTATAGCCTATAGCACTCACGAATAATGTAGCTTTCTACCAGTGAAACAATTTTTAAAATCGGTTCATTACTTCCGGAGATTACCCCCTACATACAAACTTACAAACAAATTTTACCTCTTTATAATATTAAGTATAGATTTAAACACTAAATAGCCCCAATATTATTTTATCTAATTCAAATAGAGAACTAGACCTGGGTCGTTCCAGGAGAAAATCATAAAGAGGAGAAAAGTTTAAAAAATATTGTGTATCTTTTGTCAATCAATTATCAATTCATAGCGCATTCTTTCCAGCATGTAGCAGCACTAGACGTTGATATCAACAACGGCAAAGCTTTGGAACAGGAACTATCAGCTAAATACGGGAAGGATAAAGTGAAGTTCCATAAATGTGACGTCACAACTAACGAACTGGATGCGGTATACGACAATGTCGTCAATGACTACGGATATATAGACGTGGTGATCAATTGTGCTGGAATCATGAATGATAGACCTAATGTTTATCTGAAAGAGATTGACATCAACGTTGTAAGTATTATAATCATAAGATTTATGCAAAGAAATTTTATTGATACAAAATACATTTAAGCAAATGATGTTCGCGTCTAGGATGTATGTCCAAGTTATTTGACGACTATAGATTTTTGCAGTTGCCAATCGATGCATAAAAAGATGCAATTTGATTTGACCTTGATAAATGTTTCGATTCAGAGTTCATTCTCAATCCATATATTAAATAAAAAATCTATTCACATGCAATTTTTTGCAATCATTTCCAATTTTTGATATTTTTACAGACAGCCTTGATAAGAAGCTCGTTTAAAGCCTTCGAACTGATGCGCCAAGACCAAGGTGGGAGGGGAGGCACGATCATAAATATTTCTTCCATTGTGGGGCTGTTCCAAGCTCATCTTCTACCAGTATACACTGCCACAAAGAGCGCTGTGTTGCAGTTCAGCAACTGCCTTGGAGTAAGTAAGATCTAGATATTTATTGACTAAACGTCTTGCGCGTATTATCTTTCCTAGAGATCCCATTATTGCGGGTGGAATGGCAGTGCGGGATTTAAAACCTATACCTGCATGATCAATAAATATTATCAAAATCCTGGATTTTCGTAAAATACCAATTGATTCCCGAACTTACCTATAATTATGTCGTTTATTTAGGTATCACGTAGGACATTAAAGAACCTAGATGTCGGGTGTCAACAGTACAACATCATTATCTGCCGTCCTGTTTTAATTATCTTCTTCTATAACCAATACTAGAATGTTCAAAGAAATTGCTTCAAAAAGAATAATGGTTAATTTTCAGATAATTCTTGCTTAGCTTACTTAAATAAACCTATACTGCAATCATTACGTTACAATGATTCTTAGCAGTTAGAGGACTATTATTACCTACAGACTGCTATCGTGCATTCAAACATTGTGTCACAATTGGCTTAGGTCTTAATTGTTTTATAACGTTGTTTTCATCTTGTACTTAAGCAGTGTTAATATTTTGATTGTTACGTTATCATAGTTTATAATAAGCTTACTTTCAGTATCTTGATGCATTCTATATTTTGTAACAAATTTAAATGAGTTTATGAATTATTTACCATAATACACAGCTATAAAGCATTATGGCCAAGGCTAAAATGAATGAAATCAACGACGTACCTAATAATAATTATTACCTGGTAATGTTGATTGCTTTGTTGTTTTCTCTTACTATAAGCCTATTGTTCGTATCTTGCCGAGTCTTTCTTTTATAAATTGCCGCACACTCGTTATTTCTCCCGAATCATGGATGTTAAGAAACATTTTAACTCACATTCTTAACAGTCAAAACTAGAACATCTACTACAAATATAATGTTTCCTGAAGGAATCCAACTTGCGTTTAGCTACTGCACTTACCATGCCGTCGCTTTACTGGGACAAAGACTAAATGTTTTTAAAACGTGTTATTTTTTTTTTCAGAAAGAACCTCACTACACACGTTCAGGAGTCCGCGTTATAACATTATGCTTCGGGTGTACTGACACAAGTTTGTTCTGTACTTCTAAAATGGGAGCTTTTGATAAAGAAACTGATGAACTTCTTTTGGGTAGTTTGGGAGTCCTGCCCATGCAAAAGTAAGTTTCAGCCCAAGGAAATCTACTGGAGCAGAATATGCAAATAAATTATGATGTTTTTTTTTTACGTTCTACCCTTGGTTGAGGTGTAAGTCTGATATTATCAAATACCAATGGCTAAAATGATGGGTTTTATACATATAATAGGGTAGTTTCCAGGGTCAAAATAATTACATTATATTTAGTCCGTATTTTAGATTATAAAAAAATATTGGACACGTATTTTTTCTTTTTTCGATTGAACAAAAAAGAACAAAGATAATAGCCTATTTATGTTACCTGTGACGTCATTCTGCGCGAAAAATGCCACGCATCGTGATGTCACACGTAACTTTAATAGGCTATATCTTTGTCATTTTTGGTCTAATTTACAAATAAAAAAATACGTGTCACTTATTTTTGAATAATCTAAAAGACGGACTAATTACATTTTTTTAGGCAACTAGCCTATTATCAAAGTCAAGATAAAATGATTCATTTCATTTATTTATTATATGTTAAAGTAAACGGGAGAATACAATCATACTTAAAATTTTGTTTCTAAAAAGATTAGAATATAGTGACTTTGAAATAATTTTATTAATGTAGTATGTCTACATTGATGACATGATTTTTGACCTTTTCATGGTTTGGACTAAAACAAATATTTTATTCTTACAGACTTGAATCAGCAGTAGAAGGCCTCATCCATGCATACAAACGCGGTGAAAGTGCAAGTACCTGGTTAGTGACGTCAGACAGACCTGCTGAAGATATTACCGGGAACGTCTCCAAAGCTTATGAGATTATGAGTCAGGGTGTATTTAGTTAAGAACTAATCTTTGAAAGACCTAGCGTAATAAGCGGCTAAAATAGTTGCAGCATATTACGTAAGCTGTGATTTTTGATGTTAAGAATGTTAAACTTGACATTGAATTTAGAGATCAATAATTATCTTTGTGTAAAGGAGCAGAAGTTAATTTTGTAAACAAATAATAACTTACATTATAATATCTACAAAATAATATTATATTAGATTATAACTATATTAAACATTATTTTTTATTTGTACATCAATTTTAACAGCAACTTCCGGAACAATTTTTGCAAAAGTCCGTGAAACTTAATCATGGCCCTGATTTGTTAAATGTCTAGGTCATCGTTTATCACTGACCTCTAAAGACTTGGTCAAGGTTCTGTTTGTATAGGAGGAGCACTGTTTTTAGTATGTGAGAATGTTTGTATCTACTTATCTAGGTAATCTACATGCATAGATTGTGAACATTTTGTCGAGGTATTATGTAGAATCTACAGAACGCCATAAAATACGATTGGTTTTGCATTGGAATTTCATCAAATACGTCGTCTCACTCTAGTTGGAGCGAAAGGGACGGTAAAAGACGGAATAAAATATATAATAAAATTACCTTCTTCCTTCAATTGTCGTATGTGGTCCAGAGTCCTGAGGCCTTACCACGAGCTCTTAACGCGATCCAGTTTAGATTGTGGGAAAGAGACAAGAGATATACAAGTCGTCTAGCGCCATCTCTTTCCCACAGCTTAAACTGGATCGCGTTAAGAGCTCGTGTCAAGGCTTCTGATATCTCTTAAGATATTCCAGTGACTTTGGCACCTGCTTCGGTCCTGATCCTTACACATTCCTTTTGCCTTGTCGACGTTCATAAAATATCTAGTCATACATACAAATACGCCAGTTGAGTAGGTGTGTTGAGTACACACATCTGACCTATCTGAAGAACCTTGGTCAGTGTTTGTCAATTTTTGTGTCTGATGTTAATAATTAAACTGATGAATGATTAGAAGATTAAGATAGAGTTTTAAAGGGTTTAAATTTAGACCTTTAAATACAATAATTAATATTTATAATAATAGATAATTTAACTACTGACTGTCCATTGGGTTTTACAAATAATAAATGAATGTAAGTGTATGTATGAGTGGATTTGTGTCTGTAGAAATGAAACACATATCTCATGCAGTAAATACTTTTATTTTTAAAAACTTCTTATTATCATCATATTAACTCTTCGTAATCATTGTTTTGAACGTGAAATTATGTACCTCTGCTTATTACAGCTATTATCCATCATTATTGTCTTCCAGGATAACACCTGATTCTGTTTAATTAGTATCCGTATTCAATTATCGTATCTGATATGGCGTAACGAATTGGAGGAAAAGAAAACCGGAGTTCTCATTTACATTATGGAAGACGATACAAACGTTCTACTCCATTTTTACTAATAATCCTTAATATTACAATTATCTAAATATAAATTATTAAACGTATTATAAAAACAATTAAGTATAATGACAGCGATATTTTACTATTTTCTAACAAAATTGGCGCGCACTTACCGCCATTTTTATTTAAACGTCATAAAAAGGCGCGAAATTTTACAGATAATTAATTTATTATTGAGCTGCCATATTTATTTATTATATTAGTAAAAACGACTGTAACAAAGTTACAAATAAAAAGCGTTTTATCAGTAACGAAATTAATTACTTTCTCCATTTTATACGAAAAAAAGAATTATCTAATTAAGTATTTTGATCAAAATGTTAAACAACAAGTCGCTCAGAAATAATAAACATCAATAAAAGTTTTAGAATATAGTCATTGTTGTTTCCATTATGATCAAATTATTACCTAGATTTTCACTAATAGTTAACGCGATATAATAAACTTTAATAATTTCCTTGGGAAACAAACATATTATATCACTTCAATACATTTCTAAGATATGAATAGTTTTTTTTTAGTTTTTATTTACATCGCTTTTTATTCGATAGGATAAATACCATTACTTTTGATGTTCCTACAATATGAAAATTCTTCGAATGTTTTATAAGGAATATTTTATAGAATATCTCCGTTATTTCATAAAGCTTGCGATATAGATTTGTTTATTGTAATTTTAATGTCATCTGTTGGGCGGTAAACGCAACGAGAGTGCCAAAAGTAGTCCAAAATAAATAAAATTTAAGAATCCATCGATACATACAACATTTTGCTAATTTCTTCACTTGAACTTGAATATCCTTATAAAAATGGCAGTTTTATATCACGTATACGAATTTAGAGTAACATTTAGAACACAGGTCAACGTTTATTCGATTCCTTCAATTTAATAAATTAATAGAAATTATTGCCGCGAATTTATTTAACACGATCTTTACTGCGAAAGTGAGACACGAACATTCATTTAAATATTACTACTTAACTAATTTTATACATCCACACAAATATTGACCACAGAGTTTTGAAAGAGGCAGAGAAGGCTTATATTGTGTTGTAGAAACATTTATGACGCGAAACCCGAAATGGCCATGTTAAGGGCACAAAGAACCCAAAGCCATAAAAAACCATCAACAATCGGACAGTAGCCGACGCGATATCATACTTTTCTGGTTGGAGATACCTTCCTCCCTTTCTTCTTCCTTCAAGGATGACCAACTCCAGAACCTGTTCTTCAAGTTCTACAGAAGCGGAAGCTTAAGGGAAGCTTAATGCTATGTAGGCATATGCACCAGATTTTTAACCACACCGAATAGTCTAACGTTACTTGTAGCAGTATTGTTTTAATCTTTGTGAGAAAGAGATGGTGCTAGTTGTCCTGTATAATTGCATCTCTTTCTCACACTGAAGTAACATGAAATAATAAAATACACACATCAAAAGTGTCTAGGGATCAAGCATTTTTATGCGGATTTCTTGAGATTGAGATGTGGCTTTGTAATAAATTTATGATTTTATAAATTTATATGGATCCTTTTTGGTGCATTTCATAATTTGAATCAGGAACTGTAAATCAAATTCGAGTAAAAGATGAAAATCAGCTGTCAATATTTTCCCTATAAAAACATACAACGCATTGAAGACATTATTAGTGCTACTGTTTCCCTACTACTGATTAAAACCAACGTTATTATGGAGCGGCGACGTCATTTAAGCAGGGAAGAAATGCTCAGAGCCGTGGCAATGATAGAAGCTGGTTCCCGGCAACGTACTGTGGCTTTAGCTCTGAATACAAGTCAGAGTGTTATCAGTCGACTTTGGACACGTTACCGAAGCACTGGTACCGTGGCTGAGCGCCATGGAGGACGGTATCGCTGCACCACACGGAGACAAGAACGATACATTCAAATCTTAACTCGAAGAGCTCCAACAATAACCGCCATGATGTTAGCCGTGAGGCTTCATCACTCTTCAGGGAACTTAATTAGCAACCAAACAGTCAGAAACCGCTTGCATGAAGTGAACCTTCATTCCCGAAGACCGCTACGGGTACCACCTATAGCAATGCACAATCGTAGGATTCGATATCAATGGGCTCTTGAACACAGAAATTGGGCAGAAGAACAATGGCGTTTCGTGTGCTTTTCTGATGAGTCTCGTTTTGGTATGAGACCGGATACAAGACGTATACGACACTGGAGAACCCCTGGACGCCAACAGCGATTAAAATCCTGCCAGGAAGTCCATCCTTATAGTGGTGGAACCATCATGGTATGGGCGGGTATTTGGATCGGCGGAAGAACTGAGTTGATTTGGATCAGAGGCAACCTCAACGCTCAAATTTATGCTGAGACGATTGTATCAGACGTCATCGTTCCTCTACAAGTGCAAATCGGTCCCTTATTTCAGTTAATGCATGATAATGCACGACCGCACACCGCAAGAGTTGTAAGACAGACTCTCGCCGCAGCTAACATCAATGTCCTGCCCTGGCCTGCTCAGTCGCCAGACTTGAACCCGATTGAGCATGCATGGGATATGCTACAGAGAAGAGCTCTGCCGAATATGGAGGGTATCCAGTCGCAAGAAGACCTTTTTTTGTTGTTGCAACGAACATGGGCGGGCATTCCACAGAGTGATTTGGATGAACTCATTTTGAGTATGCCAAACCGAAGTTCTTGTGTTGTTAGTGTTCGCGGTAGAAACACGGATTATTAATTGTTTAAGTTACCCAATAAAATTTTAAAGAAAACTGTTATTTCAGTCTTTTTTTCGAACTTTAATGTTAGTGGTTCAAATGTCAAAAATCCCTTTATTAGGAAAATGGCAAATTTCTTTATGAATGCAAAGGTGACTTGGTTTATCGTTACTGTGACAAACGATAACACTTTATTTGATGAATCCTTAAAGAACATTTTAATTAATATCAATCAGGAGAAAAGTTATTGCAAAAATGTATGTTGATCCCTAGACACTTTTGATGTGTGTAATACCTATGTGGTGGTACGGGCCAGAGCTTTGTGATTATTGCAATATTCATTAAATTATTGATCACTATCTATCTGAGCGATAGGCGATCAGAAATAACAAGAGGAGCATTTCTGTTTTCATTACTCTGTGGCATTTGACACAAGCACACTATCCACAAATAAAATGTCCGTGTATCACTTTTTCGCAGTAAACTCCATTATACCTATATAACGATTAACAAACCTTGATTAAAAGACACTACAAATATTTACATCATGCCAATCGATCTCATTTAACTCAAATTGTGCCTCGTCCAATCGGTCAATCATACAGCTTGATTGTGCGTTTATTTATGGTAAACCATTACATCTTGATACTTCACGGGGGCGCTGCTTACAACCATAAACGTCATCTTTACGTCAAATTCAGTACGTATCAAAATATTCCCGCGTCTCAAGAATAACTGGCCACACAGTTTATTTCAGAACTTTTGTCTTATTTCTTCGAATGAACACATTGATAGCGACCTTGCATTCTTGATACTTTCAGTATTCGAAATCATTCTTTACGAGTAATATAGATCACGCGATACGTTAATGAAAAGGAAATGACTTATGCCGTACATTCATTTATCATCAATAGGATATAGCCTTGAAAAAACAATTAGAAATCGCGTAACGGTATGTTGAATTTATGCAGTATCTATTATCTTGGTAGTTTGCCTAGGCTACGGATACCAACTTATTTGTTCCGATCGACAAAAATTATTGCGGCCGCTAATTTGAAATCGTCGAAATAAACACCTCACTGGCGGACGTCTTGATAGTAACAGATAAGTTGGTGGATCTGTAATTTCAACACTCACAATATAAATTCCTCATCTTGGCGTCTAGTCTACCTACCAAGATAATGATTGAAATGTAAAAAAATCATTTTAGTAACATCACCCAAAACACCTTACGATAACATTGCTCATTGACGAACGGAAGCCCCTAACGATCAATCAACTCATTCCTAACTTAACAATTTCTTTTCATCTCCACAATTTGAAAAAAAGCTATCAAACAACTCATTTATATCAACAACTCGTGGTAAGGTCACGCCAAGTCTTGGCCACCGATCGACAGCACTTGGTCCAAAATTTATATTCGCACTAACATTAACTACTTTAATAATAATCACATTTATGTACATATTCTCATAGATCATTCTCGAACAATTTATCGTACAATTTTGCTATGAGGTCGTAACAGTTTTGTGTGTCCACAAAACTTCAATTCATATTCATTATGCTATACCCTCAATCAACCAACAAATTGACCCACTACTTAGAGGAATCGGTCAAACATATTTGACTACATGGCTACCTTTGGAAGTGGTTGTCCACTGTTTCGAAACTTGTATAAAGACTAAGTACTGTTTGGACTCTGCGCGGGAGAGCGGTCACACAGTGGTGACGCGATCTATCTCCACATATCGCACAGAGTCCTCGCTTGGTCAGCAAATCACTTCTTTTTCGTCAAATATGGCGGTGTCTGAGGAGAGGCTCTTGAGCCGCTGTTGTAAGGCGGAGCGACGCCGCCGACAGGAGCGAGCTGCCGCTATCTGTAAATACACACATCATAGTTATTATCAAAATTTAGCATGCTTGAAAATACCACCGTACAAGCATGTATAAGTAAAAGCGCATTAGACATCTTGACAATTTAGTAAAGCGTGGTTTTGAAGCAACCTATTTCCTAATATGCTCATTCGCTATCATCAGCAGTCGAATAACGTGAGTAGATCCCCCAACGTTAAACTTTTTATTCTTCAGCCGGTCATATCTACTTCTGGGCAAAGCGTTCTCCTCTTCTTCAAATTATCCGCATCCTCCTTCCAATGCTGATAGAACCTAGTTTTTGTTTTCTTCAATATATCATATTCACTTACCACAGCAAAGGCAGTGAGTATAGTCAGCGCGAGAAACATGATAGCATAATGCGCTGGTAGTCGCAAGAGCGCAGAACAATGCGAAAGACGTTCGTCTTCTCCGCGCGGGCAGTGAGGGATACCATCGCACCAGAGCGCTGCTGCGATGCAAGCGTCCAATGACGCGCATCGGTACTCGCATTCACCAGACAGGGCGAACACGCCGCCATGGGAACTTGCATGTCTGAAATGGAGCAAATAGGGAGAGCTTGAAGAACTTGCTCATGTGCAATCTATTTTGGTAATTCGTGACAAAAAAATACAAATTACAAAAATATTTATTACATCTCAAACATTCTGTCATACATAAATAGAGGCAGCTCCAGTAAGTTACAGAAGTACTTGTGTCGGAGCTTTCTTGCTCTTCCCTAATGTGCTATCTTAACAATAAAAGTAATGAAGCTAAAGAAATTTTTATTTTATAAAATTAAATATTAAGTAATGCAGCTCTAGATGTGTGAGGAGTACATGACAGACCATACAGTTTATAAACATTTGGTATAGCAATACCAACAACCAATAACGGAGTGAAATACACGATGTTTAATACCCACAAATCATATTAGCTTGTGATTCAGTGAGATGATCTCTAGGTGACAAAAAAAGAAACAAATCTGAGTTCAGGATGATAAAGGAGAAGGCGAAATGTGAAAAGGTAGATTTGCACATTTCGGATGGATGGATTCTAAAAGAAATAGGGATTGGACATTAGTTCAGTTACAAGAAACAGAAATGAAGGGACAGTGAAAACTTTTGCGTCGACTCCCGATATGAAAGGGACTGAAAAATTAATGACTAAATAGCAAAGGCTGATAAATATAAAAACTATGACTTACCTTCTAGAAAGTTCCAACCACGTAACGAAGTAAGAAGCAGGTTCTACAGCAATGAGTTCTACACTCAGTGCTCTCGGCCAGTCCAAGTCGAAATGATCGGAAGCAGAAGGAGATGCGAACACGTGACGCGCTAGTGGATCCACTTCTCTGGACCAGCCGTCAGAGAATACTTCTACCATGTCTTCTATCTGGAAGTTGTAAAACAAGACGTTTTATGTAAATTCTGTTTAAAATCACATAATTATAATAAATGAAAGAACGTAAGGTACTTGTGTGCGTTTTTTTCAGAATCAACGGATTCTATTCCTGGGCGTGGTATTTATTCTTCAAAAAGCCTAAAGTGATGCATATTTATTTTTATCAAAATCGGCCTTGTCGACTCCTTTCAGTATTTCGCGCTACTCTTCATAGTTTCGGATTTGGCCATCCACGCACAGTTGGAAAAACCCCATGTACTGCGGTTATTTAAAAAATCAATAGAAATCAATTAATAATACTGCCATTTGACAGTTGTTGGTTCTCAGCCTCAATTATTATTTTAAAAAAGGTTGGCTGGCCATTGATTACAAACGATTATATTCGAGACTCGGGTTGTTTTATTAAATGCTGTTATTATGGACATGATTGTGGGAACTACAAAACTCCCAATGGCTGTTTGGAAAATTTCCATGTGCGATATAACTATTTTTGATTGTATTTTTTTTAATCTTTGTGTCCACAGTCCCTTAATCCTTTTACCAGTGACAAATTTCCCTAAACCTACGGATCTTTGTATCCAACGACGATATAATACTAGACTCGTAATAACAGGCGACCGATGTCTGTCAACACATTAGACAAAAAAGTCTTATATTCGTCTCATTTCGACCAATCCTGTGAGCCGTAAACATACGTTGAGACAGAACAGACCTTGAACTAGCCAATCACAACGCAGTACCCCGTCCCCCTCGCTTACGTAGTACCTCAGCGAGTTGACAGAATAATTTTGGTTCCTTAGATCGTCTATGCGGAGTCTAGTATTATATCGTCGTTGTTTGTATAAAAATTCATCACAGTCAGTTCCGCAGTTTAGGCATGGAACCTAACAACTTACTTCCGCATTAATAATATTAGTCATTTTATGAAATTTGAGTTCTCAGGCAGTTTAGAGCGACGATATTAGTAAGGTGACCGGTAACAGCTGGATGAGAGTTTTTTCCGGTTTTCAAGTGAAATGGCTTGGAGAGGCCTATGCTGATGAGTTTTTGGATAAGAAACAATCATATTTACCTGTTCTTCAGGCGGTTCTGGGCAAATAAACGTGGGAATCAGACCACCAGTA
The DNA here is from genome assembly GCA_036375495.1 of Agrotis segetum. NCBI lineage: Eukaryota > Metazoa > Arthropoda > Insecta > Lepidoptera > Noctuidae > Agrotis > Agrotis segetum. The sequence goes on along the minus strand of JAQSVV010000712.1, from coordinate 49,956 downwards.
TATACTGCTATTCTATTCGGCGTTCTGCATAAATGTCTCATATCAGGAGCTACTGTGATGTTGTTTAGAAGAGTAAAGTTGTCCAGTTCTGGTTCCCTGATGATGCTGCCCCGGATTTGAAGGTAGAGGTACCGGCCCGGAGAAGGATCGATTAGCCATGGTCGACGTTCGCAACGTTCCTGGAAAAATATGCATAGGTACTAAGGAACTGTTATCAAGGAAAGTTCGCAAAATGTAAAGCGGTGAAATTTTATTAATGTCTCTTATTTCGTTGTTGATTTAGTCTATTGTTCGTAAAAGATGAACTTTAATTAGAACTCTGGCATTTTGACAGAGATTTTTATGATTTTTGTCAAATATACGAAAATGGGACAGTTACACGGAAGAACAACTACAAATAGTAAAATAGAGCTGTAAACAATCCTATAATGCCGAGGAGGGAGATGTCACATCTCTCCTTGCCCAAATGACTGATTTTGCATTTTTTATACGACCCCACTTCTCGACTTTGGCCTTCCTCCAGTTCGTTTCAGGAGATCTCCCATTGTGCATTTTTGAACCAAGAGTTTGAATTAAAGGAAATTTTCTTCACTTACCGATTCAGACATTGGATTAGCAGATGCAAGCCTCATCTCACCACTAGCACCATAAACACGGTGAGAGCTCTCGCATCCAGCCTCCAATCTCACGAACTCAACTGAAGCTTCGAAGCCAAAAGACCGAAAGTCGTCTGAAGCAGACATGTTGACTACGTCGAATCTCAATTCGGCGACTGTGGCGAGGGATGTGAATTCATAGTCGCCTACGTCACTGGAAAAATAACAGATGTTGGAGTAAGTTAATGAACCTATAGTTTTCCAACAATTGAGACATAAAAAATTCCCACCAAAAAATTAAGACATGTAAGATTTATCAAACCACAAATGAGTCCCCAGGGTGGATTATTTTTATGTAGAGAGAGGAGGTCTGTGTCTCCAGCATTCTGAATATGACAGGCTGTAGATGATAATAATTATTGCACCTCACTCACCTGCACAAACAATCCCTAGGTATCCTGGAGCCACCGTCCCTCCAAGGTTTGTCGAAAATCCTGACTGCAGCGGTAATATCGCCCGCACAGCGGTACCACGGCGAGTGAGCGGAATGAACGGAACGGCACAACCGACCCCCGCTACGGATGCCCCATACTCTGACCCTGACGACTTCACCAGGGTTGGCTTCGAAACGGTAGGTGCAACTGGAAATATTGACGGAAGTTTTTTTAATGGATGATACGATAAATTTTAACTCGAATTAAAGAGTAAATCCTGCAGAGAAAGTAGGGTTGTGAATGACGATATAACTTAAGAACATTTTGTCTGCGAATTTGCATCAGTATTCGTGTTTAGTCGTAATTGTTAGTCAGGAGCTCATCAGTCTGATAGCCAGCCTTACCATGGGCTATCGTGTTGCCCAGTTACTGGGTTGTGGAGGTCCAATAGGCAGTCGCTCTATGTAAAATACTGATATTCAGCTGCATCTGGTTCGACTGAAAGCCTATTCCAATATAGTTGGAAAAAGGCTAGGCAGATGATGATCTCGTGCTCATCTCCATACTACTTATCGAATATGGCAACGCATCTTTCAAAAAGTATCTGGATTTTTGTAGAAATATTTTGGGAACTTACCTAATATTTCTATTGCCTCCTCTGCCATACAAAAATACATCTCTTGGTGAAGAAAACGTTATCGGTGGATCTGGAGGAGCTTCGGGAAACGATCGTGAAGAGAATCGTCTGGAACATGACCCTCGGCCCCAGGGTTCGCCATCTTGGTGGAGGTCCACGAATTCGTAAAGAGCTTTGAAGTATACCGGTCTGAAAACAAAAGAAAGGTTGCTTAAATTTTTGAACTAGGAAGCTGTTGTAAACAAAAGAACATCATAAAAACATGTTGAAAGCTAAAATAGAATTGCTGGAATCTAAAACATAGTCTTCGCTACGACTCAAGTACCTTGACGCGGCACTGTGTCTATGTCATTACATCAAATTGCATACACAATGCATTACATGAAAAATGTAGTACCTTTCCACAGCTCTTGAATGGTGGCAAAGACTATACGACTTTTATCCTTTGTAAGCACGAAATTGTACCAGAATTTTCTGGTACGTACATTTTATTCATCGACTTAAAACTTTACAATTCTACAGCAGTAATCGAATATTTACACACAAAAGATGACCAACCGTAACATGTGCATTATACATTTTAACTTACTTCAGTGCGGTTCCCTGCGTCAATTTTAGCTCCAAAGTCAAGGAATCTCCTTTTGAGAGGAAGCTTTCAGTCTTTGCACAGGCTCTGGATCTTCGTAAGAGGGCGTGTTCGCAGGTCCTTGGGGCTCTTTCTCGACAGAATCTGGCGACTAGTGTAGCATTGGTGGGGGGTCGACCCACTATCACTGATTGTGGGGATGTAGCTCGAGACATTTGGACTGAACGTTCTTTGTCGCTGGAAAAAGAATAATAACACCGCATGAAACATCGCATGCGTCAACAGACTCATTAATTTTATTTTTTATTTGTTGTTTAAGTTGCAAAAGAAGTATAAATTTTGTCAAAATTTCAATTAGACAATTGGATTTCTTTATGAAACAATTGAAATTTTCAATGAGTCAATTGAAATTTTCAATGAGTCAATTGAAATTTTCAATGTGTCAATTGAAATTTTCAATGAGTCAATTGAATTTTTCAATGAGTCAATTGAAATTTTCAATGAGTCAATTGAAATTTTCAATGAGTCAATTGAAATTTTTAATGAGTCAATTGAAATTTTCAATTAAACAATTGAAATTTTCTAGTGGATAGTTAACATTTTGTATCATGGATAAAGCCCCCTAACAGACAAACGGAAAGAACAGGCATAATTATTACTTAATCTGAACCCATTGGTTACCCTTCGAGTACGAAGTCCTATCAAGTAGGTATGTTATTAATAACAATCTCGACCTAACCATTAATTCAGGTGACTGTTTATTTCAAACTAGCTGACCCGTGCCCACTTCGTTGGGCGGTAAAATATGTATGATATCTTTATAATTTATAGCCTATAGCACTCACGAATAATGTAGCTTTCATCCAGTGAAACAATTTTTAAAATCGGTTCATTACTTCCGGAGATTACCCCCTACATACAAACTTACAAACAAATTTTACCTCTTTATAATATTAGTATAGATGAATTTACGTTATTCTTCTGAAAAGCAAAAAAAAATGGAAAGTGAAGCATCTAATTTCGGTACAAGTAGGTAACCATATAGAATGTAGTGAAAAAATACGCTAGAATACCATTAAAACGATATTCATTTTCCTTTTGAGAGCACAAGTAAAATCCGCAGGGATTTTTCATAAAAATATTTGATTCACTTACATCATAAACTCACCAGCGCGAGCATGAAAAATTACTCACCAAAATATATCGCTGCAACCGGGCGATATTCTCATCGGACCGTCCCATATATTCAAATGGCTTCCACAATACTCGTCCTCAGGCAAGTTAGGATTCAGAGCGTTTGTCACATAAAATTTCAATACTGAAAACCACACTCTGAAACGTGGAGCTGAAAACGACGGTCTCCTGTAAATTATGTTCCGTCCCGAGGGCCCAGAGGTGTCTATTCCTTGCATATGATAAAGGCATGTGGTATTCGGGGGCAAGGAATGTTGTGGGTGTTCCAAAATTCCTCGACCAGTCCCTCTGATCCAAAATTCGCAAGCTCTTTTGTTCTTCGCGTATGTTGGTGACTGTTGATCCACGAACCTGACCTGAAATTGATTAATTAATGTAATAACCGCGACAAGCATCCCTTAAGGTCCTTTATCATTACTAATGAAAGGTTTAATAACGGAAGATTAATTATTAATGCCTTAATTTGTGTACGCAAATTCATATCCTCATCTTCCTCGAAATAATTAAAGTTCGACATGACGTAGATTGTTTTGATCAGAAGAAAATAAAGAATAATTCAAACCAGGAGTTTACCCTCGTCCATATAAAAGGACCATCAAAAAGTGTAATAAAAAGAGTTATATTGAAAAGAGGAAGATGGGGGTCGTCCTAATTTCATAAGTTAAAACAATGTGGGTGGGTTGGTGTCGAGTTCGCTCGCTTCATTATCGTGACCGGCCGTGCGGGCCTACGTTACTAATTACTCTTTGGCAGGGGCCCAAGCGAAGCCTCCAGGGCACTACTTGATTTATTATTGTTCACTGAGAACGAAACACTTTAAATAACACTCCATGATGATATATTAGTCCATTAACCCAATTTGGGATCATATGTATTGAGCCGATTAGTTTTAGTTTTAGATTTGTCGGGAAGTGCTAAATTCAAACCTATTCCTCATATTTTAGACTAGTGGATCTCTCTGACTTCAGGTGCTATTTGAAATAAAATATAACTTGTTGCTGATAATTTAGCTTTTGTTTTCTTGATTTTGAAAAAAGGTAGAACGATTTTCAAAATTCCTTTGATTTCGAGTTTATCTACAAACAAATCTTTTCTCTGTGTAAAAACAGTGAAGATTAAAAATCAATCAACCAGCTCGCTTTTATTTTATCAATGGATAAAGAAAATTAGATTGAATTAATCCACCACTACCAATTACTGAATTGAGTAGTAGGAAATTGATTTTCGCATTCTGTCGACATGAAAGCTGAACTAATCAGATCGTATTAAAGATCCTTAGTTGAGAACTAAAGCCAAACGCGAAAGAAAAGAAAATTATACACACATCAAAAGTGTCTAGGGATCAAGCATTTTTATGCGGATTTCTTGAGATTGAGATGTGGCTTTGTAATAAATTTATGATTTTATAAATTTATATGGATCCTTTTTGGTGCATTTCATAATTTGAATCAGGAACTGTAAATCAAATTCGAGTAAAAGATGAAAATCAGCTGTCAATATTTTCCCTATAAAAACATACAACGCATTGAAGACATTATTAGTGCTACTGTTTCCCTACTACTGATTAAAACCAACGTTATTATGGAGCGGCGACGTCATTTAAGCAGGGAAGAAATGCTCAGAGCCGTGGGAATGATAGAAGCTGGTTCCCGGCAACGTACTGTGGCTTTAACTCTGAATACAAGTCAGAGTGTTATCAGTCGACTTTGGACACGTTACCGAAGCACTGGTACCGTGGCTGAGCGCCATGGAGGACAGTATCGCTGCACCACACGGAGACAAGATCGATACATTCAAATCTTAACTCGAAGAGCTCCAACAATAACCGCCATGATGTTAGCCGTGAGGCTTCATCACTCTTCAGGGAACTTAATTAGCGACCAAACAGTCAGAAACCGCTTGCATGAAGTGAACCTTCATTCCCGAAGACCGCTACGGGTACCACCTATAGCAATGCACAATCGTAGGATTCGATATCAATGGGCTCTTGAACACAGAAATTGGGCAGAAGAACAATGGCGTTTCGTGTGCTTTTCTGATGAGTCTCGTTTTGGTATGAGACCGGATACAAGACGTATACGACACTGGAGAACCCCTGGACGCCAACAGCGATTAAAATCCTGCCAGGAAGTCCATCCTTATAGTGGTGGAACCATCATGGTATGGGCGGGTATTTGGATCGGCGGAAGAACTGAGTTGATTTGGATCAGAGGCAACCTCAACGCTCAAATTTATGCTGAGACGATTGTATCAGACGTCATCGTTCCTCTACAAGTGCAAATCGGTCCCTTATTTCAGTTAATGCATGATAATGCACGACCGCACACCGCAAGAGTTGTAAGACAGACTCTCGCCGCTGCTAACATCAATGTCCTGCCCTGGCCTGCTCAGTCGCCAGACTTGAACCCGATTGAGCATGCATGGGATATGCTACAGAGAAGAGCTCTGCCGAATATGGAGGGTATCCAGTCGCAAGAAGACCTTTTTTTGTTGTTGCAACGAATATGGGCGGCCATTCCACAGCGTGATTTGGATGAACTCATTTTGAGTATGCCAAACCGATGTTCTTGTGTTGTTAGTGTTCGCGGTAGAAACACGGATTATTAATTGTTTAAGTTACCCAATAAAATTTTAAAGAAAACTGTTATTTCAGTCTTTTTTTCGAACTTTAAGGCTTCCGTCTTCTTTTGCACAAAATTGAATCGCGTTCGGCCAGTCGATCGTACGTCAAATTTCGGGCTCCCTTCCCGCAATCCCCCGCATACATCCTGCCCACTGAATTATTATAAAACAATTTTGATACGGTAAGAACATTGCTCTACTAAGTATTATTTAAAAGGAGTTATAGAAATTTTTGCTTAATAAGGAGTTTTAATATGACTTGGTTTCAGGGTTGGAAATAAAAACAGTTTTTTTCAAATTTATAAAACAAACAGTTCAAAATGTTTTAAATAAGTGTTTTTTTTTAGTTTCTGGTTATTTTTTTTAAATTAATTCCACCTTGTTTGTTGATGTATAAACGTATAAATCAATTATGTTTCATTTCTAGACTACATCTTTTCAAATTTACCCTTTGAAATGATTTTTTTACGAAAAAAGATCAATGGAATAAAAACATGTGATCTAAAAATTTTAAGCATTAATTCATTTATTATAGTGTCAATAAAAGTTAAAAATATGACATAACAATGGCATTAAACTCAAAAGGTTTTATGTCAAACTATTTAGACTCCTGAATATTAATTTATTTTCATTTTAATATGCATTCATCTGCCTTAAAAAGTAGTTGAAACGGGTAATAAAAAACACTGTTTAATTTCAAACTGTTTTAAACAGGTGTTTTAAAACAACTTGTTTTAATCATGCCAACCCTGCTTGGTTTAAGCCTGCCGGGGTCGCGGGATTATTCCCTTACCGTAACCCCGGAACATAACAGGCTATGAAGGACACCGTGGATTTTAGTCAGTAGAAGTATGACAGTCCCTCCCGCCCTGCCCGGGGTTGGAGGACTCATTTGATGATTTTACCACGCTAAAAAAAAAAAAACCCTGCTTGGTTTGTAATAATACGAGTATCACACAAGTGTTTTAATACTATTTAAATACTCTCATAGGTTAAATCCTGTTAGGTTTAATTTGTTAAACACAATCGTGTTTAACTAATTAAACCTAAAAAAAGGTCAGTGCAGCATTCAAGTTGGCAAAGGAAGATGCGGGACGCGTGAGAGAGAGGACAGCGTAAACCTTACATCCCAGCCGCAGTGGTAAACCCAGAACGTAAAAGGCTATTAAAGAACGCCGTGAATTTAAGTCAGTACAAGTGTGACAGCATCTCCCGCTTGGCCTGGGGAGGACTCATTTGATGATTTTATCATGAAAAAAAAGTCATGGGCCATGCCCGGGTCGACAGCGCGTTGTGTTCTACGAGCGCCTCAAATAGCGTCAGCATGATGACGGGGTCCCCTCTAGAGGGCTAAAGCGTGCTGGCGTCGCGGTACTCATTACCGTGACCCCGGAACATAAAGGGCTATTTGAAGGACACCGTGGATTTAAGTCAGTACAAATCTGACAGTCCCATCCAAGGACTGCACTTCTTGTCATAGGCACAACAGTCCATTACCACCGGGAGACAGAGAAACCAACGGTTTTGTTACTTGCTGGATTTTAATGAAGGAGCAATGTTAGCGAACGTGAATGTGAGAAAAAACAAAGTAAATTTTAAATTTCAATAAGGTCGAAAATCGCTTGATGCTGTTTTTTAACTTGCTATCGTTAAGCAATTTAAAAAACAGGTTCAAACGATTTTCGACCTTATTGACATTTATACAAAAACCGGAATTTAATGAAGGAGCAATGTTAGCGAACGTGAAAGTGGGAAAAACAAACTAAATTTTAAATGTCAATAAGGTCGAAAATAGTTTGAACATGTTTTTTAAATTGCTTAACGATAGCAAGTTAAAAAAACAGCTTCAAGCGATTTTCGACCTTATTGACATTTATGCAAAAACCGGATTTTAATGAAGGAGCAATGTTAGCGAACGTGAAAGTGAGAAAAAACAAACTAAATTTTAAATGTCAATAAGGGCGAAAATCGCTTGAAGCTGTTTTTTAAGTTGCTATCGTTAAGCAATTTAAAAAACATGTTCAAACTATTTTCGACCTTACTGACATTTATGCAAACACCGGATTTAAATGAAGGAGCAATGTTAGCGATCGTGAAAGTGAGAAAAAACAAACTAAATTTTAAATGTCAATAAGGTCGGAATTCGCTCCAACTTGTTTAGTTACTTCTCCATATCTTTTAACAATAATCGGTTCACAACTGAAAATTCTGTAGGAAATTTGACAATTAATTCCTCTTTTTCTACCCCTATAGGCCGAGTTTAATTGGTTTAGGCGCATTTGGGCTAATTTTTGATATTTAAATGGGACTAACTTTCAGATAAACTCTGCCCAACAAAAAAAAAGATTTTTTGATATTGGACCACCTTAGAGAAAGTAAAGAATGGTCATAAATAAAAAAAAAATATATATATATATACATGTCGAATTGAGAACCTCCTCCTTTTTTTCCGTCGGTTAAAAAATATATTTTAACATAATAAAGTAGAGCAACCTGAGATGCGTAACTGCGCGTCATCACCGTTAGAGCGAGAGAAGGTGCGAGCGAGAGGGACCAACAAAAATTCGTCGTGGACCTCACGTCCAATCGCTCCGGCCGTCCACCGGCCACTAAGGAATTTCTCTTGCAATTCTCATTTATAAACACTTTTTGAGGGGTTTATTTGAGATATTTTTTATTGTTGAAAAAAAGCGCTTTAGGTACAATTTTTTTTTTGAATTTGCTTTATTGATCTGTTGACATCAAGATAATGTAATATTACATACCTACGATGCATAGTTCCTATGAAAAAAAACCATTTATTTAGAGATGAAATCCGAGAATTTTGATGATATTCTGCCATCTTAATTTAGAAAATGGAAGATAAATATAAAAAACTAATCAGCGCAGTTTGAAGACGAGGATATTGCGGTAATTATGCGCTGATCAGATTTTTAAATGAATTCTTCATTGTCTCAGATTGAGTGCACCAACGTAACTCGAAATGACGTTGGGCAGGAAAGAGCTGTTTTGAACGCTTGATTTACCTAATATAATCTACTTAAATCAACATTAAAAAAATAACTAGCTGTTACTTATATTATGGTTATTTATGTGCAATAATAATATTTCAAGCTATTGCACTATTTTGTTCAAAAATCACAAACGAAGTTACGCAAATAATTCGGCGCGCGTGAATTTTAGAAGACTTGCCCCTTAATGTTAGTGGTTCAAATGTCAAAAATCCCTTTATTAGGAAAATGGCAAATTTCTTTATGAATGCAAAGGTGACTTGGTTTTTCGTTACTGTGACAAACGATAACACTTTATTTGATGAATCCTTAAAGAACATTTTAATTACCTAATATCAATCAGGAGAAAAGTTATTGCAAAAATATATGTTGATCCCTAGACACTTTTGATGTGTGTAGTTTCCAATTTTCATAATGTACGACATAGGAACGCTTATCATGAAAATGTTCCGAGCATTTTCCTGTAATTCCAATTTGGCCGGTGTCCAAATATGAACTGCTTTTTTTTGGGAAACTCATATTAAAAGTTGGAAATGGACCCATTACCGGGAAGGGTGAATCCTTTGAAGTTTCTCAATTAGTAATGAAATGAGGGAAATGTATGTATGACTTCGGAATACGGTTTATGTAACGCGGCACATCGAGCAACACTAATTAAAAAAAAAGAATTGTTTCCGTTATTAATGTGGAAAATTTTCGTGACTAAAATGTAGAGGTGCTAGTTTTTGCTATTACAAAAATCATTTATTGTGATAGTTCAATACTTTACACTAACTTTACAAGCAGTGCAAGTATTTAAGTATTAAAAAACTCTCTGCACCCACTTTTTGTCGGGGCTTAAATATCAAACTGCCTAATTTTGTGCGAAACCATTTATTTTCAAGCTTCGAGAGCATTTTCGCCATAACTTTATGATAATGACTCAAGCCCTATGCAAAATATAAGTTGGATTGTAGAACTTTTTCCATCTCTTGGCAAGATATAGAGGTGTATAAATTCTGTTTTCCCCGCAATCTTTTATAGAAATTACAATATTTTCGAACTAGAAATGATAAAGGTATCATACCTCGACTTCCAGCTGAAATCCATGCAGAGATTGTGACGTTACTGGCTGTAAAAATGTTCCAAAAGGTGATGTAGTAAATTCGACTAATAATTCAGGACCGCTCGATATCGCTTCGGGAACAGACACGCCTCCTCCACAAAATCTCAAAATGACTGGGTCTCTTGTTGTATAACCATCGTAAACCGTCACATAGTCTTGAACTTCGTCACATTGTTGCCAAAATTTCAGCTCCCTTCCATTGTTCCCTCTCTCTTGTTGCGCCGCAGCGTACATTGCCTTCTGGCTCCTAATTGAAACTAGTTGGCCGTTCGGCTGTTTGACAACGATTAGGGCGTGTTTTCCTTGAGGCACTTCGTGTTGTCGCACGGCATAGTAACATGTCAAGTTTCTAGGGTAGACGCCAGGAAAATTGGGAGATTGTAACCTACAGTTTTTACGATCGCAGTCGCTGAATATCCGTGAGCAATAAGTTCCAGAGATCAAATCCCCGAGGTAATACTCCGGAGTTTTTGTCGTCTTGGATACACTCGTATCCTCGCCGCGTGATATGTTTACGGGATAAGGCATTGGTCTCAGTTTGAAAAAAGGCCGTTCTGAAATGAGATACTGTTATTAGATGGAGACATTGATCTTCGAATTTTATTATGTAAGACACGAGGGAAGGTGGCGAGGTGAGACCCTAATATTTTATTTAGGCTTTTGGAAACCTTCTATTTTATGCATTCGCTGAGTGATCAGTACTTTATTTATCTTAGTAGTATAGGTAAACTACACGGTTATGGAAGATATTACCAATTGATTGCGTCCATTGCATCATAATTTCATTTTACAACTGCTATCATATAACATTTTATATGTATAACATTTTATCAGGCACTTTAGTAACCCTTTCACAACAAACAATCTATCCGCATGTGTGTGCATAACAAGCCCAAAAATATCTTTAACAACACATACGAAGCTAACCATTAGTCAGATTCAAATGAATGATTTACGTACCTGAAGGAGGGGTCCCTCCATATCGCACCGTGGCATATTCCCTTCTCAAAACCTTGTATGCCATTCTGAAGTCGAAGTTGTAGTTGTTCTGTTCTTTGGATAGATGCAGTAGTCTGATGATAAGGGTGATGGATTTGGTTTCGCTGTAGTAGATTGAAGGGCCCCAGGATGTGCCGCACCAGGAGCCTCCAACTTGTGGTCTGCTGGCTTCCTGGATCTGCATGTAGCCGTCGGGACAGCCATCTTCTGTGAAGGATGTGAATCGGCCGAGGGTGAAACTGTCGAATAGAACCTGAAACGAAACGAGGTAGGTGTTAAGAAAAATTATAAGCAATGTAAGGCTTCGAATAGCTTGTCACTTATTGTTTACATAGGTATTTTCAATTGCCTAGGAAACTTGTTTTGTATTATGGATTCTTGAACAAGTCAAATAAAAAAGCGTCCAATTATTATTCCATTTCAAATTATTTTTGAAACACAACAACACTTCAAAATTATACTGTGGCAAAAACTGTAAATGTGAACTAAAATATTGGCTCAAGTAACATTTTGTGTTGCGTAAAAAATCTCCCCCAGATTTTTGTAGACAAGGGCCAGATGTTTAATCATTTTTTTTTTAATAAATAGTTATAAAATAACAAAATTTAACAAATACTTTAACTACTGGTCAAACAACTCGCCGTAAGTCGTTTGTCTTGTGACATATCTATTAGCTTCGAGTCAAGCTGCAACTTACACGAAGAATCACATTTAATTGTTCTTACATAATTATTACTATGGACCAGGATTACTTTGAACATACCTATCTGTTGATGAGAAAAATTTGCTGTTTGTGTTATTATTTTGTACATCTAAAGCCGCTTTCATACCGCGAGCATTCACCTGTAATGTTACTTAAAAATGCGCAATTTAACGCTCTATTGTCTTCGAACGTTCGAATCTGTAACGTTACTAATACGAGTACAGGTGGATGCTCGCGGTGAGGGAGCGCCTTAAGAAGAAACTACTAAGCAAAACAATTCTCTGAATACGTTTAGAATTCTAGTTTCGTCTGTTATTAGAACGAGGCCACTCGGCGTGGGCTTAATTGTATTGCAGGCCGCTTTGGTTACTTTATTATGAAGCAATTAGAATTAGAGAGCATTCCCGGAATTTTAATTTACTCGAAGTGACGAGTATTTTGTTTTTAAGAAGAAAGTGATTAGCTGACTAACTGATCAATCAACGCACAGCTTAAACCGCTTGGGTCTTTATCCAGAAGAAGAAACTTCTTTCTATGCACAATAAAAACGCATTTTAGGTAAGATAAGGGGAAGCTATGGGAGTCAAATTGCGACGAAAATTAATCTAAATTTAATCTGTTTTACTTGAAATTTCGAATATAGACCAAATTCATAAAATACGAATAACAAGATTTTTGGACAATTCATAAAAAATTTGAAATTTGTGTCTCATATTTTCTATTACCCCAATAGAAAATCATAGAAGAAATACGAAATCCTCACGTACGAAGTTGCGGGCAGAGTGCTAGTATTTTACGTACGTAATATAAACAGTTTTCAAAGTTGACGAATGGTTTTGGTGTTTCGTCGAATGAAGTTTGAGCAAATAGATATAAATCGCCTACTTTAGTCATACTTTTAGTTGAGATTAGTGTGGAATGAGTAGCAGGGCTGTCTGAAATAGAGATCTTGGTGTGGGAACACAAATAAAAAGTGAAGAAACAGGGTGAATTTTAGTCAGTAAGAGTCAGACTTCTTTCTTCATATAATTCGGGGAGGCTCGAATGGAATGACGTATAAAGTAGGATAGTTTTACGTTGGACATAAAGTCAAATGAATACCTAGTATTTTTTTTTTTTTGTCTTAAGGCAGAAAAGGTTTCCCCCGCTCCTACGCAAATCAAACAAGACCCAGCACTGATGAGATCATCAATATCTCATTTATGATAAGTGTACGAATTTCACAAATAAACGTTTCCATGAAACGGTGTTGAGTACTTTGGCGGCGAAAAGCTGAGATTGGAAAAGTAATGGAATTGCATTTCGCACGAGTTTCATTTCCGTTGCCTATAATGTCAATCGGATTGACAGTCATGTAAGACATGAATACTTTTTTATGATATTTTTATCAGTTTTAATGATATTGTAAAACTCACGCCTATTCTTAAGTGGTAAGGCAGACTTTGTATAAGGCCATCTGCTACGATCATAACTGTTCTTCTTCGTCTCTTCCACGTTCATAAGTCTTGTAATGAGCATGGGCATCCACGATACTTTTACAGTTATTATGTCTTGTGATTGGAACTAGCACCATATTTTTCTTGTGATTTTCTTTTGGCAATTCAAAAATATATGTAGCTGGCCTGCTTACTGCTTAAATGCTTTGATTTTGATTTTCATACAATCGGTCATAAGCAAACTGTTTGCAGTAGTACAAATAGTGGTCAAACGCGACCCTATCATTAATTTAAAAAAAAATGGCGTCTCTCTTTTTTTGATCTAAATGATAACTACCGTTTGTGGTGACGTAATCAGTAAAAAATTTAGTCTCCCAAGCTATAAAAAAATACTAACGCTAGCTTAGCATAAAGTTTTACCTCTGATGCATGTGTGCACAAAAGATTTTCTAACTGTATATTTCAACGGAAAAAAATGATTACATATAAAGACGATTTATTGATTTCATGGTCCAGAAAATCCTTTCAAAATCCATCCATTCAGCTGTTTCAGCCTGAAAGCGCGAGGGTAACAAATAACTCACTTTGTGTTTTTAATACTAGTAAAGATAGTTTCTGACCGCAATTTCGTTCCTATAAAATACCTATCTTGCCAAAATATTTTGAATTTGCTTCGAAATATTTTGGCAAGCCTGCATTTTTTAACACAATCCTATTAACCTAGTACAACTTACCGGTCAATCTTATTAAAACTGCGAAACTGTTTTATACAAACTGAAAATATGATTCATTTTCCCTGCTCTACAAAATCCCGGGAAACTGACCGAAATGCGACCAAAGAACGCGGGTAACGTAATTTGAGGGTGCAAATTGCATCTGTGGGTCTACGGGATAAAGTGTCGATAAGGATTCAGTTCCATTGGGAATTTATGCTTTGCTGCAACATAGAAATCCCGGGTTTTATTTCATTGAGCTCGGGCGCAATGCAATTGCTCTCCGGCCTTTTTATTGGGTATATTTCGTGGACATCTCTCGACTGCAATTTTCTTGTTGAAAATGGGAATCTTTATATTTTATTTCCTAGCTTCAGTGTCTTTAAATAATATTTGAATTGAAATGTGAAAATATTATGTGGTGGTATTCAGATGAGTAAGAGTCACTGGAAAAAATCACACACGCAAAGTTGATAATTTCAGGGGAAATTAATGTTTTTTATTTATTAAAAAGAAAAAAGTTGCTATAGCTTGAATGGTAAAAAGGTGGATTTAGACATAAGGGTTGGTGGATTATCACATGCCCGTTGCATATATTTCTAGTAAATTTTAATTCTCTTCCCGATATTTCTAAACAAACGCAAAGTTAATCCAATAAAGTGACACAAAGGATTTAGTTATTTTAAGAACGAATACAACAAAACCATCTACCGTAAGATAATAATAGAAACCAAATAATCCGAACAGATCACTAACAAAACGAAATCTGATATGTAGAAAATGAAATACGAATCGACATCGAGGACTCGAAATGTGAAAGACATGTCCCTTCATATTCGCTCTTCTCAAGCAGAAAATACAATTTTGCACCGCTAGGGATGTTCTCGTGGGTCTCTGATGAAATTTAAATGTGCTTCTGGCGTCGGGTACGCGTTGTGGCGTTTCAATTTATATGTTGCCAGAATGTGTGAAGAAAAAAAATAAAATTATATAGACTTTGGAATGTAGACCCAAGTTTAATAATTATAAAGCCTCGAGGTTTTTAATTTTAATTTGGAATGTAGATCATTTCTAGATTTATTTAGAAAAGAGACGAGTATTAAAATGGTTATTAAGTCACGTGTATAGGAAACCATTAAGGGGTCGATTTTCAATATAACTGGGAAATCAGTATTTTAGTAATCGAAATATTTTTTTTCCTATTAAGAAGTAAACTAATACGCGGATACTTACGGGAACTGCCGTAACTGTAAGTAACTCAAATGCTGATACTAGCATTGGCGTTTGGCATCGTAGTGCTTTCGTTTCCCATAAGATAACTTATAAACGTTTCCCAACTGCATCCGTTACAGACATATTTTGCCAAGTCAGCCCTGCTGATTCTACCATTTTGTAACTCGGAGGCTATTTACTCGATATTATATCATATTAATTATATGAACCACCCATATCATTGTTATTGGTTTTATATTATTCACTTAAAACATTAAAAGAATATTTTCAAGGAAAATGACACGTAAAACTTTTGAAACGACTAAATTTTATGTGTCTTCATATCATTTCATTTCGTTCTCAGGCTCAAACGTTAAACATTCAAAGAATTTCGCCTTCACGATCCCTATTTATTCAAATACTTAGGATTCGTTCTGTATTCAGTACAATTCTCGAGATTTTCAATTTACTTTATATTATTACGCTAATATTACAGTGCACACAAATTCTTAACTTCAAAGCAATGTTCTTTATTCAATGCAAACTAGACATTGCATGTGACTTTTATTGCTTCCTTTGTATGTTATATGTTGGGCCCTATTTAAAAAAGTAACTGTGAGCCGGGAACGTTAAAGGCTTTTAAAGGAACACCGTGGATTTTAGTCAGTACCAGTCTGACAGACAGACTCCTTCACGTACACAAGTAAAAATTGTTTCTATTGTAACAACGTTAATTTAGCATTTGACAATCACTTTGATTTGAACTCGGTTTTTACGTAGCGCTATCTGTTATCATACTAACGTTATTTAATGTTTTACTAGGGAACACTACCTTTTTTTATTGGCATGAAACGTACCGTGCCTGTACACAAGATACCTGCTTAAGACATCAAGACAACGATGAAGAAGTTTCAGGACCATCGGTTCATTGGTATTAGGCTCGAAAAAGTAACACTGTCGCATTTATAATATAAGTTAGAAAAACTATTCAAGCCTGGTGAATACGGCTGCATTAGCATTGCCGTATTCCACCGATATCGGATTCATACTATAACCCAGCACACAAACATTGTAGAACATTTTTTTCTCCGTAAAAAAACCTTCCATCTCATATCATAAAACAGGAATTAATATTCCTCATGAAACACAATAACAGCCAGATACGAATGTAATAAACGTAATACTGGCGCAGTGGAGCCAGAAAGTAATTACTAGGGAGATATCTGCATCCAGAATTCATATCGAATGCCTCGATTGTTTTAGATCATTGCTATTTGGCTAACTACTTCTGGGAATATTGCTGGTGAATTTGTGGACTCAAAAACGGTAATGATACTTTTTGTTCAAAGCTTTGTTTTCCAAATAATTTATTAGCATAAATACTAATGATCGATTCATTGACCGCAAACATTGATGTTAATATTATGAATATTCCACGGGATTCCGACTGATACTAGAAAAACAATAGCAGGGTGTTTCTGTCGTTAGAGTGACACACCTGTTTTTGTCTCTTTATGCGCCACTAGAATTCAATTCTTTATCAACAGTAATTTGATGTCTCACTCCAAATTCTGGGACTCGGGGAATAGGATTATTCCTAAGAATATCCATAATATTATTATTACCTATGGCAAATACATAAAACAGCTCTACCTATTCTGATCTAGGTATGTACCTATAAATGTTTATAAGACTGAGAGCTACTGAACCCTCGGGGTAACGGTTGGATTGTAACGCTAGAAAGTTAATGAGTTATAACCAGTATGCTAAGTAATTCCCATGACCTGGCTAACTCCAGCCCTGCACTTCAGCAACCATTCATTATTTGAAAGTGTCAAAAGATTAAAAAATCTTTGTCCTGTTAGCTTGTTTCACTCCGATGTAGTTTATCGACCATGAAGTTAAGAAACGAATTGACTGGTGGTTCTAGTAAGCACAAGCACCTGCCAGGTGAGTCAAAAGGTGTGAAATGCTGCATAAAGTTATTCTTACAAAAAACTTAGTTTTTAGTCTCACAAAACAGTTTGTCAAGTTGTATATTAAAAGTTATTAACCGAAGATCGTTATGCTGAAAAGTAATTATTACTTGAAGTGGAACTATTAAAGAAAATGTTTCAAAAGAAGAAATTAATTTTAAAGGATTTTGGAAGAACGGAGACTAATCTATTTAGAGTAAAACGCTTAAATGAGATTAGAATTCTCGAGTGTACCATTCAGTGCAGTGCACAAATGAGTCTGGATTGTTCCAAAACTCATTCTTTTCTATTTGGCTCAAAATAACTCCGAGTAGAATAGTTTGGCTAGGAAGATAAGACTAGAAAATGCAACGTTTTGTCTAACGGAATGGCCTTTATATTTATTTCAATGGAGTTAAAAGTGATCTGACCAAAAAAAAAACTGGAATTTAAAAGAGTCCTCTGAATTTTTTTCGGCTATTTATTGAGCAGTGAGATATGAAATATCGGACCAATTAAGTTTGTAAATACTGTATAAAAATGACAAAAACATAATAAGTATGTTTGAAGAAATAAAATCATTAAACTTTCTACTTTCGTAATAATATTTTATGGTTCGTAATAATAATATTATGTCATGTCATAACGGCTGTTTTATCTTAGTGCGACTTTTATCTGTGTAGCAAGTTCCCGTGGATTAATTCTCGACCACCACATAGAGCAAAGACGTGAGCAAAAACATGTTTTGTAATAATACTGCGAAAATCTTACGAGGATTCCTCCATGTGGACTAACCGAGTTCTGTGATAAAATAAAAGACATGTACCATCAACACGATAGAAAAAAACCGTAATTTCTTGTATACTTGTTCTGCGGTACTCTAATTCCCTTGAATGTTCGAATTACGCATACGAATATGTACTCTAACTGATTAATTTTAAAGGAGATTTCGGTTAGTTCGGGAACTTCAGTACCGAATTTCCAGTTCCATGACAGTGCTTGCATTAGAGCCGTATCAACAACTCGCTCTAAAACTTTACCTATCTTGGGGTAAGTTCGACCACATAACGCTTTAATCGGAGTCTATAGAACCACTTATAGCAGTATTAATTAATTTAATGACACTCCAGTGTGAGAAGGGGACGGAGCTATATAGAACGTCTAGCTTCATCTCTTTCTAATTCTATAGTGATATTAAAGGTGAAATTACTTTTCACGAGATTTCTTGTATTGCCCGCAACTTCGTCCGCGCGTATTCAAACATAGCGTTACTCGCAGATAATGTAAGCTACTTATAAGTACATCTAATAGTGAAAGAATTTTTAAAGTCGGTCCAGTAGTTTTTGAGTTCATCCATTACATACAAACAAATTTTTCCTCCTTATAATATAGTGTAGAAGTAGATTGTGTCATTTATAGGAGTCATTTGCTTTTGCATTCAAAATCTAGAGAGACAATGTATGAGAATAATTATTTGTCTGTGCAATTTCAACGTTAAGCAGTTTTTATCACAAGCATTAGGTTATTAATAGATATGTAAGTAACAGTCTGTTCTAGTTTTATGAAATATAAATGATTTAATCAGAGAAACTGCTTCTAGTATTCATGAAATCAAAACTTAAATAACTAACAGCCAATTTCATAAATATTAAATGTCCCCACAAACACAAGTTTAACCTTTAAAAACACAACCCTTTAATTGCGGCGCTGGTACCGGTAATAAAATATTCACCATGTTTAAAATTTGGGCTCTAGTGTTTGAGTGCTCTTGGTGCAGTGTTTGAATACAGCGCCATCTGTTGAGTGTTAAGTACTTCACGGGAATTATTTACGGAGTGCTGTTAACTCAGTTTATAGGAACACTGAACTGATTAATTTTCATTTTGCATTTCATTTTAATTTTTCTCATGCAATGTTTTTAGTAAGAAATTATGATAAACTAATCGACTCGTCAAAAAGTGGCGGTTTATTATGTAGGTATACAGGGTGAATTTTCCAACTTAGAGTGAAAGGAGTTTCGAGGCTAATATTGATGAAAACTAAAACTAATTCGATTTTGAAAAATAATCATTCACCCTGTATTTTTACACCATTCCATAGTGTCACTATTGAAGATCAAATCAAATTCGATCATTTGAAGATTTATGACATACAGCAAAAAGTCGTCAAGGAAGGCCTAAATTAACTGACATGATGATCTTAAGGTTAAATAGAGCATTTATGAGAAATTGTCAGAAAGCAAATTGGAAAGTTATGGAGACAGAACGATACAGATACCATACGCCCGTATATCACAGTTGAAAATTGTAAAAACTTGACAATTTTCACACACAAACCTCTAGGTACGTAAGCCCTCTGTGAATATTTTAACTAAAATAAACTAACCATGTTCAAGACCCCGGCTCCTGTTGGTATTTTAACGTGCTCAGGGGAACTGGAGTGCGAAGTGTAAATTACATGCAACGGCCAACCGCTTGCACTATAATGTACCAGAGGTACCACTAGAGTGTAAATAATACTGTTCAGGGCGTTATTGAATACTTTAAGGAAAATTTTAATGAATAAGTATACAGGGTGAATTTTTCAACTGGGGTTGGATGGCTATATTCGAAACGAATCCTCCTCATAGTTTTAGATAGAGCTATCTACGAACAGTTGAAAACTTCACTCTGTATAGTTTAGAACATTCTAGTCGACTAAATTCTAATACGCTAACGGTGTTAGCATATTTACTGTCTTTGACCTACTGTTATTGTGCTTGACTATTATATTTACTTAATTTTATTTTTGTACTTTATTTTTTATTTGGAAAATTCTTTTATATTTCACTCTAAACCAAAAGGTACTTACTTACAACAAAAAGAGTCCGAAACATTTGGATAATTGTATTTTATAGGAAGAAGCTTTCAAACAAACTTATAACTAAAAATACAAGTAAAAAATACCTACTATAGTTGGTGCCAGTTAACATGGCAATAGCGGACATTGACCCCTACCTAATAAGTCCTCGTATAATGACATAAGCTCAGAATTAGCATTTTTATAAAATAGCGAATAAATTAGTATGTATATTGTAAGGATATAAGTATCTTATAATTCATAAGATATCAAAATGGTAAAAAAAATCACATATAACTAAGATTTTATATTTTTTTTATATTTAAGACTCACAAGTAAACACTATCATTTCATAGAAAAATGCTAATTCTGATCTTATGTCATTATACGACGAGTTATTAGGTAAAGTTCAATGACCGCTATTGCCATCTTAACTGGCACCAACTATAACGCTACCTCTAGAAAGATTTTCATACATTTACATTCTTTCAACCAACTCAAGCATTTTTATCTAAAGCACTAAACGCTACCACAAAACCGCAGTAGTTCCAGAGTTCTACAGCATTCACAATTCAAGAAAGCATTCAACAGTACAGAACAAGCTTCACCAGAATTCTTGAAGCTAAAGTACATTTTCTAAAGCTTTTCTCTCAAATCTCCTTTGGTGTATTTGTTTTCCCTGCATGTGTAAAAATCGGGTACCCAGCAAAAGTCGGGATTCCAGTAAAAGTCGGGAGCCCAAGGCATTTCACGGAGTGTTGCGTTTTTGTATTTGCGTATCTCTTCTGAAAGGACAAAGACGGTGTCTCACTTCAAATAGGGATGGAAAGTTTAAAGGAGACTTTCGATCTAAATCTGAAGAATAGATCACACAAAAGTACTTACTAGTACTTTTGTTGTTTGTTGTTTTTGTCTATCTGAAGTTAGAATAGAAAACTTTCCC
Organism: Agrotis segetum; assembly: GCA_036375495.1. Taxonomy (NCBI): domain Eukaryota; kingdom Metazoa; phylum Arthropoda; class Insecta; order Lepidoptera; family Noctuidae; genus Agrotis; species Agrotis segetum. The sequence continues at coordinate 28,972 of JAQSVV010000712.1, read as the reverse complement.
AGTTTTCCTTGACCAGACTATTATTGTTACAGAACTGATTGTCGCTAAAAACAGAACCTGAGCCCTTACCACAAGCTCTTAACGAGATCCAGTTTAGGCTGTGGGAAAGAGACAGAGCTATAAAAGTTGTATAGCGCCATCTCTTTCCCACAGCTTATAGACTCACGCTTTAAGAGTTCATGATAAGCCACATTAAGTTTATAATTCTTTCTGATTGTTGTTAGAATAATCATTGAAGTCAGTAAATAATATATGTTTCCATTAGTACTATCAGTTAAAACAGTTCTACAACTCGAGTTTACGACCACGACATCAAACACTTTTGACTGCTGATGTCATTATCTCGGTTGAGCAGACGGCATAAAGTTTAAAATCCCATTTCTTTCCATTGTCAGCCCTACGCGTTTTGAGCTATGAGATTTGTTTGTCAGGACACCCACAACCCTCGCCGCCCGCCATGCTTGTTTTGTTTGACTTGTGCCTCGTTCAAACGCTTTTTCACCGACTGTACTCACTTTTTTTATTTGCAGTATTTTTCTTTAGCACTTTGTTTAAAAGTGTAATGGACAAGTAAAGGCGTTAGTTGTTTGTGGTAGAAGTTTAGAAGAACACATTGCTGGAAGAGCTTGAGTTACGAGTTTAAACCACAAGAATTTGTTACAGTTCTTTATAGACTTATATTTTTCTCACTACTAACAAACACAGTATTGTACTTAAGAGTGTAAGTGTGAAATAAAATGAATGCTAGGCTTCTCAAACATTTATATTTATATTCATTTATTTGAGGTTTTGCCTGCAGTATCGACAGCGTGGATTTTGAAAATAATGTCATATACAAACGTAATAAAAAGAGAAAAAGCAGCCTATACACTATAAAACAAAAAATAAATCGTGTAGTAGTTTGACATTGATGAGTAAAAAACACCGGTCTGTCCATTCATAAATACATCCATCCTCCTTTGTAGCTAGTTATATAGTCTCTGACATACTCAACATTAAACTTTTAGACAGCAATTTAATGTACAGAGATTTTCAAATTTTACCTAATAAAATTATTATCCTTACCAAGGTTACAAGCATCATAATAATTTAAGCTAAGAAATATTATACCCAAGGTAGCGTGTTCCGAAAGATAAGTATCAGAATCTACTCTGGAGGGATTTACTCAAAAGATTTACGAGTCGTAATCCATGCAGTAGGTCCTAAAATTGTGCGATTTATGAGTGACTGCCTGGGGCAGTATAACTTGGATTTATTAGGTACATCACTAGTTCTGGGCCTTAACTTTATTACTGTGTGTGTATTCAATGATTTTTTACTGAAATAAAAATATTTACTGCTTTGTCCTTTTTTTACTACTTTCAGTTTTAGTAGCCGCGGGAGCGAGGTATTCAATGAAAATAATTGACTTCTAAGGTCTTAATTTTTTATTGGCAGTCAGTGAGGTTGTTCTTTCCTTACGGCTTGTCAAAATAGTAAGAATTATGTTTTTTGTTGTGTTTATTAAATAAATAGCTGATTATCGCTCGTGTGTATTTCGATTATTAGACAGGAACGTAATATCGCATTTAATAGTCGATTTGTCATGATTGAGCAGCAAACATTCAAACTTTCTAATTTTTAATAATTATTAGTAAGGATTTTGGTCATACCGAAATTGGACTTGCTTTATGTTCATTTGACTCATATATAACTGAACAAATACGTAAACCCGAATTTCTTCAGTTATTGACACCATTTTTTCATTATATTATGTAAAATTCACATTACGTTATCCTCTACCTACATAATTTTGCACACTACACCCTATGTAAAAGCGTGGAACACGTCAGTCACATTTTTTCACCTCATATCCCTACAAACCAGTCACGCACACACAACCAGCATTTTTCTTTTACCGCTCTAGTGACATACGTGGACAGTACTCCAGTACTGGCGCAAGTACAGCGACACTAATTCACTATGCATTATCTGTAAAATAGAACAATTGTGCTGGCTATAAACCGAAGACAAAATAGAAAGTACGATTATGTAGGAGGTAATCTCCGGAACGAATGATTCAATTACATTTTTTTTCCAGTCAGTAGTCAAGTTCTCTCATTTTTTTTTCTAGTAAGTTGTAAAAAGTACTCAACTACGCAGGCAAGCGATGGGATGAAACGCATTGATTCGGGTACCATAACTGCAGGAACGCGGGCAGAGTTAAAATACAGCAAATGTCAGTCATAATGTTATTTGTTTATTTATTTATTATCAATATAAGGTAAACAACCGCTAAACATACAAAAGAAGTAATTGTAGGTAAATAAAAATGTAAAACTAATGTGTAAACTACAGTTATGTATGCCTATGAACAGGTATATGCAGCATTTTACCATTGTTAAGATAACTATGACTGGTTACTGCCTCAATTTTCGATTTCATACTCCACATGAATACTTTCATGTTTCTACCTCACAACGTAGGACTAGTATATATTATGACATTCAACACGTGAGTATGAGTAACATTGCTAAGCACACTGGCAGCTAGTACTGGCGCGAGTAAACCAACATTAGTACACCCCTCTCAGCGATGACTCAGTCGCATTCCCTGAAGTGCTGCGCTTTGTTTACGTTTTATTATTTCACGAGCTTTCACGGCACATGTTAATAAAGAGGGAATGTGCGAGGCAGAAATAATTAAAATAAAAAGTGGAATGTAAGGATTAAATGTCTGGGAATGAAAATTTTATGTTGTTTCTAACTGAGAACGTCACGCATGATGTGCGTGGAATTTGAGGAGTGTTAAAGTTATTTGCAAATGTTATATCCTCGTGGCTAAATAATATTAAGCCTCTTGGTTAGTCTTCATGGTTAATTGGCAAATACTGAGGTCGGTCTGTGAATATATCACAGCGAGTTTCCTCCGTGCATCAAAAAGAACGTAAAGCCCTTTGGCTCTCATTTGTAGATCTCTGAAAGTCGTTACTTTTAGTCAAAAGTTAGGAAGTCTGACAACTAGTCTTACTAATACGTGTAAAATACTGATAACTTCTTTTTTGTCATGTTAACATTAAAACAATAATACTTTTTCACAGTTCGTTTTCAGCTAAATATTCTGGTCAAATAGTTTCTTTGAATAATTTATTTATGTCACGTAGAGCGTATGTTTCTTCAAAAACTATTATTTATTGACTGAATTCCGATTTTCTTACTTCACAAACGATCGAACGTTCGAATCGAACTTTTTTATCTCACATAATCCAAAAAACAATCAAGAATATTATAAAACTCAAAAATCTCCAAAAATCCGTACACCTCCTTATAACCCCTATACATTTTTTAAAAGCTGAAAAAAGCATCGTTAAAACAGGCCTGCTATTAGACGTTATTGTTGCGTAGTCAATGGCTGCAGCACTTGACAGCGCTTTAGCCGCTTCGCCACGTCAACCCCTCGACTCGAAATGAGCCGCCACAGGGAGGATACTGAAGTACCAACGCGAGATTGATATAGCTCTTATAGATCCACTGAGGATTTTTTGAGAGAACAGTGGGAAAAATTATGTGAAAATTGAATTTGAAAAAACCGTCAGATGTCAACGTGTGACGTGTACTACAATAGACGATAAATCTCGGTACCGAGATTATCAGTAAATTGGATTATTTTATTATCTATCGATATATTTACAACAACACAAATAGCGTCAAAAGTGATGTAAGTTGTCATAAAACGAATGTAATAACTCATTTTACCCCGACAATTAAATCTAGGCTTAGAATAATATCTTATTTTAGTTAAAACCTGATGATTTACTCCTCTAATTATCCAAACAGAAGAAGTACAAGTAACTGACGAAAATGTGGGTTCACTTCACTGTAGCCCCTTTAAGATATTTATTTTTCTCTAAAATTCAATACGCGGCTTTGCTGTGTATTACGAGTGTGAACCGAAGAAGCACATACCACAATTCTTAAGATTAAATAAAAATAAAACGGCAACAAAATCCGTTTCCAATTCCTCTTTATCACGCAGATAACAATATTATATCAACTTACAGAAATTACTTCGATAATATGTATTGTTTTGATCAGTCCACCGTTACCTTTAGCGTTCCGCGGTGCCATTATCTTGAAGTGATGAAACAGAATTATATTTAAGTTTAAAAATGGCGGCGAAGATGGTGCGACGTTTTTTATGTGTGGAGGACAAAGTGTTTTTGGTGACAGGAGGAGCAGCTGGAGTAGGAGCTGGAATCGTCAGGGCATTGCTTCGGGAAAATGCCAGGGTAATTATTATTTTAATGTTTTAGTGTAGCGTCGTGTGTAATCCTGTAGTAGCAATATTGTTATTATGTGTAGAGGACAAAGTTTTTGGTGACAGGAGGAGCGGCTAGAGTAGGAGCTAGGATCGTCAAGGCATTGCTTCAAGAAAATGCCAGGGAAAGTATTATTTTGATGTTTTAATGTAGTAGCAAGTGTTGTTCGGTGTAGAGGAAAAAGTGTTTTAGGCGACAGGAGGAGCGGCTAGAGTAGGAGCTGGGATTGTCAGGAAATTGCTTTGAGAAAATGTCAGGGTAAATGTTATTTTGATGTTTTAATGTAGTAGCAAGTGTTGTTCGGTGTAGAGGAAAAAGTGTTTTAGGCGACAGGAGGAGCGGCTAGAGTAGGAGCTGGGATTGTCAGGAAATTGCTTTGAGAAAATGTCAGGGTAAATGTTATTTTGATGTTTTAATGTAGTAGCAAGTGATGTTCGGTGTAGAGGAAAAAGTGTTTTAGGCGACAGGAGGAGCGGCTAGAGTAGGAGCTGGGATTGTCAGGAAATTGCTTTGAGAAAATGTCAGGGTAAATATTATTTTGATGTTTTAAGGAAGGGTCGTGTGATATTGTGGTAGATGGTGTTAGTTTTAATTAAAAGTTCCGTTAACACGCCCTGTCGTTTACTTGACAGTTGATGAGGCAAAATAGTACTTTAATAGATTGTGATTTGTAAATGGGTAGGTATATAACACGCCATTAGTGTGTAATTAGAAAAAGAAAGACAGAAAAATATGTTACAGAATCTGTACTTAACGGGGTTCATTGTAATTATAGTCATATCTATAAATAAAAATAATTATACTTGGTAGCAAAAGATATTCTCAGATGATCTCATAATATTTTCTTTCAATATTTATTGAATTATGCCGGTCACAGTGATGTATATAATGACACAGCGTGCTTATCTACAAACACGCCTATATTGGGTAATCAACAACCGAATGAATGACTTAACATTGACCTACCAATAAGTCATCGAATCGCAAGGAATCATACGCTGTAGGGCCGAATTAATAAACAATAAATTATGATAACTTGGCATGATGAAAATATACTCGTAATTACAATTTTAGACTATTCAGAAAAAATTTAGATTGAAAAAAAAAAATGAATTGGAACATAACTTAGTTCCGGAGATAACCCCTACCTACATAGAAACAAATTAATTTTACCTATATTAATTACTGATAACACCAATCATTCGATGCAATTTTTGTGAAATGTAAGTGACGTACATCCCTAAAATAAAAAGGGAAATTACAGAACTGTTTATAATACTGCAATAAAATAACTGACAATCTGAACCTTTGCTCTATATCTTTGTAAACGAAAACCGTAATCGTTATCTAAGATACAGTTTAACAATAAGATAATTTAGCAACTAGCGCACACCAACGTCACAGACAGACACCAAAAACAACTTTGTTTAAACTACTATAATATGTTTCTGTGTGTTACAAAACTGAGTTGATAACTTTAATTTGGTAGCAAAACTGCAAAAGGATGCGCGGTCAAAACGAGAAACTAAAATAACTAACTTATTTGTAATTTACAACACAATTTGGTTTCAGAAGTTAACCCTTCCTGTTTTCAAACACACGTCAAGTTAAGTGTAACCCTGCGTACTAACCCAAGCGATCGTAAGCTATAGACAGCGATTCTTATTTTACGAAAAGTTTAGAAACTGTGTGAAGAATGACACGGATGAAAAATCAGTACGAGTAAGTGATGCTTTGTCGTTTTATAGGGGGAATGGAAGAAGAAAAAGTGTTAGAACGACTTCAAGTAAAATGAGATGAGGACAGGAAGATGATACAATATTTTTTGCTTCGTAGAATGGTAATGCAAAAAAGTTGGAAAAAAAAGAGCTAGACCAACTAAACCTGTTCCTAGAATTTTGTAAATGAGAATAAAACTGATTCTTCACTGTTTCTTTTCCGACAGTAAACACAAACACTAACTAATAGTTTTGTAGCTTCTTCTTTTTCTAATTCAAGTGCCCTGACCCTTTTTTTTTCAGCGAGAATCTTTTAAAAGACGCCTGGTCTTCGGGACTTTTACCTAATTAAACAGTAGGCATAGTCACAATCGGCATATGAAGAGAAGCTCTGGGCCGTGAATGCCAAACGATCCTAACGAAATATGAATGCTACAATCGCGGGATTGCGCGACCGCTCGCTTTGATTAGGACACAGGCTTCCTCTATCACATTGAAAGTATGAAATGTTGCATTTTGTTTCAATGCCACAGCTGTTACTAAACGATCCGCTTTACGTAAAAAACAAAATTTCATGCGTTATGGCAGATTTACATTGAGTCAGTGGCTGTCGTCAGAGCTGGCGCCGAAAATTGACGCACACTATTAATACGCAGTCAGTACGCGTCGCGACAGTACTGTACTGCAATCAATTTACACTAAGCAGGGCCAGGTCAGCAATGACTCGTAAGTGGACTGACGTCAGTTACTGACTCAATGTAAATCTGCCTATAAGTATGACATCGGTTTACTTTAAAACAAAGTTTTTGTAAGAAGCAGCTGCTGATGAAATGTTCCAGACGGAATAGAAAAGGATGACGGGACTAATTAATATTTTAATAGTTGTAAAAGATAGGAATACTGCCATAGTCATTGATTGGTGAAATTGATTTCCATGGACATGAAAGAATCTTCAAGAATTTTTTTGCATCAAGCATTCGATTACGTCAAAAAATATTCGCTATTTTTAATCGACATCGAAAAGTGGAGGATTCGTCGGAATCTTTACTTTTCTCTTTTTTTTGAAACATTGAACTATTGAAAACAAAAAAAGCTACATGATCAAAATCTATCCATGTAAACTACTACGTACGTACAACGTACTATTATGAATAATATTCAATTAAATAACTTGGATAGGTAGGCAGCTGAAATGTTATCGTTTTAACACACAGTATTATTGAATAGTTCCCCAACGGAGCACTATGTTTGATAAATAAATCCACCTGTTCGTGATACTACTATTATGTATTCTGTCGCTCCATAGATATAGCACGTTCGACTTCGCTCTTCCCAGAATAAACAATTTAGTGTTAACAAATGGTGTCGACACCTATTTTAATATTTATACGAGAAACTGCATTTCAAACAGTATGAAAGATTTTATTGTAGACATTTTACAGAACTTTATCCGTAGGCATAGGCGTGAGGCTTCATCTGTTATGTTTCTTGTTCAGATTTAAGTATAATTAAATGATGTGTGTACTTGAGGCTTATGCCAACAATTTTTATTTTATAATGGCCAACATTATAGCATTCATTAATGGAATGCCGTGACCAGGTTTTTCTGTATTACTCAAGGATGGCGCTGTAACAGTACGTTACAGCGTAGGCAGGTCTCCCACTAGGTGGTTCGACGACATCGTTAGAGTCGCGGGCAGGATGGATGCAAGTGACGAATTGTCGCTCGGCGTGGCGGCCTAAGGGGGAGGCCTATGTTCAGTGAACGTCTTTCGGCTGATGATGGTGATGATGAGCACTGTTAACTTACCGTATCATCATCCTTATCTTTTAACCTTTATCCTATTTTACTTGGGTTCGGGCTGGGAAACAAGTTCTCCTTTCCCATTTATCTTGACGTCACAGTATCATTTATTTACTAGAAGTCATCAAAAGATCAAAATATTGATAGGTACTCAAACGGGAAAACAATTGTGGTCCTACGCATAGTTGCCCAAAAAATCGTTTCTACCTCGATTTTTTGTCATATTTGTAAACTTGTCAACATATATTTATAATTATTTCTCAAAACCTTTTTCTATTTACATTCCAGCATGTGGCTTTTCTCGACGTGTCGGAGAAAGAAGGCTCTGCTCTAGAAACCGAACTTTTAAACATGTTCGGAGCCCTAAAAGCCAAGTTCATAAAGTGCGACATATCTGATGAAGCTCAACTAGCTGCAGCTTATAAACAAGTGCTCGACAAGTACAGAAGACTGGATGGAGTCATCAACAATGCAGCGGTCTTGTCTGCTGATGGGAGGAGTATTAAAAAGATGGTGGATATTAATTTTGTGAGTATTCAGAGTAAACATTTTCCAAAATTCGTCACCTCACCCATCGAATTTCGCCAACATTTCGGTTATAAACATAATTATACCGTGGTACCACAAAAACTTTTAAACGTCTGTTGAACACTTGTCTAAAAAAATGTCAGATTATGACGTTGAAATAGGGTCCGTTTTGCAGTCACACTTTTTTTAGACAAGTGTTCAACAGATGTTTAAGTTTATTTATTTATTTAAGTATTTCATTAACACATACAATTATTGCTATTATAGATAATACCGAAGTTAACAAAAGTAGTCATAAATTATTTATCTGCCCAGTCCCAAGTAACGGGTCTGGGTAGAAGTATATATATGTAGTTTTATAGGAGAAGCCGCTGGCAACAATAGTAGTATATGTATAATAATAGTAGTATTATATAATTGGAACTGAAAGGTCACAACACAATGAGCGATATGTTATTAATAATTCCATGATTGATCCGACAGTTTCCAATTTCAAGGAATAATTATAATTACAGCAATATTGTTGATAAACATTGTTAATTAATATAGTGAGTTCGACGAACTGATATAACAAATTAATTCTAGGGAATGAGAGGTCAGTGATCAAAATGTAAGGTAGTAATAATATCTCGTTTATTCTGATATTTATTAATTACAAAATTCTATAAATGAGGGAGAGCCCTGAAATAGATACATGTATTTATTTTGTTAGTTATTTATGATACGTTCGTCAAAGCAATAAGGTAGGTATTAGAGGTTGAAGTGAAGTTGGGCCGAAAAGTAGGACTGCTTTTATTAGGAGGGACTGGATAGTAGTCACATATAGCTGCGATAAGCGCATATAGTAGAGGGATGCCATTGCCTAGCAGGAGTACTCTATAAGCTAATGTAATTAAAATAACTAGAGGCTGAAAGGTCTGGAATAACAACACAGTATTCGAGCGAACGGTTCATTTTTCAATTCTAAAACTTATAGAATGGGGATGGCAACTGGGGAACTAATGGCGCTGGTATAGCTTGTTCCAAGCGTCGTCATTTGTTCAAATCCTAGGTAGATATTTCAAAATAGTACTACCTCATTGGTCGGTTTAGGACTTAGCTATGGTGGCGCCATCTACAATATCATTGCGCTACCAACCCCATTGATAAGAACTATAAACTTACTGACATAATTATATTTTAATTTAAATTAAATGTTAACAGATAGCGCCACGAATCACGAAATTTATTTCGCATTCATAATAATAAAGTAAGTAGTTAGATTTATAATAACTTTGTCACAATTCATAAAATAAGAGTCTGCTAATGAGGCTTTTAATACTTTAGTGCCGGAATTTAAAGAAGAAAGTCAACTTCATTATTTACATAATAGGCTGGTAGATACATACATAATATTTGTATCATCGTTTGTGAGTAAATATAAGGGAAAACGAAGTAATAAACTAGGCAGTGGTTTCGACTGTCTACGAACGAACGCACAAGAGGACGTTCGATATTAATTCCGTGAGTTATGAGTTCTCGCGTGAGCTTCCATGAGTTATTTGATTTTGATTCGATTAGATGCGGGGAATGCGTTCCGTGTTTAGATACATATCTATAGAATGTTTTTTGTAGGGAATTTCACTTTGCGGTTTTTGTAAATGTTGTAGTTATGTATTTAGAAGGTAATGTAAGTAATTATGTTTTCTAAAGTTATTAAATTTTTCAATACAAAATTGCTTCTTGTTTAGTGCGTAACACCACAATTTTTATTTTAACAGATTTTTTATTTGTTATTGTTTGGCTGGTTTAAAGGTAATGTTCTAAAATAAACAAAACGAAAGAAAGTAAAATAACTAAGTCATCTAATATATTGAAGTGTTTCTTAAGTTGAAAGTCAAAACGTTACATTCAGTCTCATTATCATCAGCCTATAATGTTCCCACTGCTGGGACACAGGCCTCCTCTCTGTGGGCCATAATCCACCTCGCGGGCCCAATGCGGGTTGGTAGATGTCACATGTCCTCGAATTTTTGGTTCTAAGACATGCCGGTTTCCCCACGATGTTTTCCTTCTCCGTTTTGAGAGCAGTGGTGATGAAATTAATAAATTTCATAAAATAATGCGCCTAGCGGAACCCACGATCTACAATTTATAAGTCGGGACATACCACTGGGCCAACACTGCTCTCATTCAGTCTTTGTCAGTAATATTACTTAATCATCAATAACCAAAGTGAAAAGATATTATTTTCTTAGATTGCTCTATTAATACCACAATACTTCTTACAGACTGCAACAGTCACCAGCACAATGAAGGCGCTCGATATTATGGGGGTCAACAAAGGCGGTGAGGGTGGCACCATCATCAATTTTTCATCGTTATTGGCACTTAACCTTGGCACACATCTGCCTGTGTATGCGGCGACGAAAACAGCTGTGTTGCAGTTCAGTATAGCTATGGGGGTAAGGTCTATTTTCGTTTATTTTTAGTTTTTCTACTTTTAGTCTTTCTTCTTTCTTTTTGTATGAGGAACGACCAATGGCAGCTTAATTATCTCTAATACTGGTGAACCACCAGTGTTAGAGGTAAAAAGTAAAAATATGAGCTCTGACATGACTCTACAGTATAATGAATATTATAAGGACAGTTATAAGAACAGTACCCTAAGGCTGCTTTTCCACCAGAGATGCGCTATGCTACGTTGCTAAGGATGCGTTTGATATCCACCAATCATACTCATTATGTGTGTGCGTTATGAAAACAAATGAATATGATTGGTGGATATCAAACGCATCCTTAGCAACGTAGCATAGCGCATCTCTGGTGGAAAAGCAGCCTTAGCACGAGTTTTCAGTATTTGAGACGTAAAGTAAACTGGAACTTTGACAATTTCAAATTGACAATTTAAAAAAAAATTGTTCCAACTTCGCATTCGCACACCAAAAGCGCTGTTCCATTTTTTCATACAAGAAACGCTGTAAATACTGGAAAAACGCAGTAAAGTAAAAGAGTGAAAACTCGTACTAAGGTTACAGGTTTCTTGACGATATTTTTCTTCACCGATGTTCATGAAGTGAGTTGTTTTTTGTAGACGTATCCAGAATGCAAAAAAAGCTTCCAGTGAGGGGCAATTTTTTATTTAAATTATACTTTAAAAAGATGGTGCTAAGCAGAAGCTCGTTTTACTTAAAGGTCAAGATCTAGGTTAATTAAAAACTTATCTTAAATCTTTTGTGCTGAGATTTTGAAAAGCTTTTTGGGAACGAAGTTTAATGTTCGTGTCTGAATTTTCTTCTTTACGCCCATGTTAATTGCGTGGTTATTTTTCTTGTTAAGGTTTTGTGTTTTGTTTAAATTAAGTGTTAGCGAAATTTCAAAAGTCTGTGTTATTATTAATTTAATATCAGATTAAACTTTTGACAAAAAAATATTTTCTCCTACTGTGATTGTATTTTTTTTTCAAAAAAATTATTTGGAAACCATACTATTATGAAAAAGGTCAAAATTTTTATACGTTTTGTTTAAGAAGCAATTACGTTTAAAGTACATATTTTATAAGACTGCAAGCCGATCCCAACATAGTCAGGAAAATTCTAGCCAGATACCCAATACGATTCAAAGATCGTGATTTAAAAAAAAAAAAAAAAAATTAAATACAGTTTAATTTAAATTGCAGATATGTATTGTAACGTTTAACAAATTGTTAATTAATATTACACCACTTATTTTCCAGGCAGAAAAAGTATACTCAGAGAGCAAAGTGCGAGTCATCACGGTATGTCTCGGACCTACAGACACCGCCATCTTGAACAGAAACAACTTGGATAAAGACTCAGCTGAGCCAATCGCATCCCGCGTACCTGTGAGACAGAGGTGAGGATATAAGGGATCGTTTATAGCAGAGAGCGGAGCGAGTAGCGGAAACTTCGCGAGAATTTCATATTATGGAGTTAGGTTGTGCGCAAACGCAAAAAGTCCTTCATTCTGTGGGCATGCCGACGGTGAGCAATGGGCGACTCACTGCCTGACCATGGACCATGCCCGGGTCGACGGCGCGTGCGTGGCCTTCTAAGAAGGGTCCCGTCATTGTGCTGCTGTCAGCACAATGACGGGACTCTCCTTAGAAGGCCAAAGCCTGCCGGGGTCGTGGGACTTACGAGCTACCTGACTTCTTATAAAACCTAATTGCGTGATTGTTTTCAAAGAATAAATAAAGAAGAAATAATTACCGTTCCTTGAAAATAAAAGTGGCAAACATGGCCGCACAGCGAATCCTAACTATAAACCTATTAGTTTTGGCTAGTTCAAACAATCTTACAATCGGGTATTGAGTGTTTAACTAAAGAAGAGACCCCAATAATAAAAGAAGGTCTAGAGAAGTGGAAAATACTTCTAAATCTTTTCTTCAACGATTTTCAATTACATAGACGATTCCATTATTTCTTACAGTTTTTTCTATGGCTTTTGGTCTGTCCCTCAATAGCGGAATCATTGTAGACAACAACATGCAGTAAGGAAATGAAATGTTTGTTGGTAGAGCACAAAATATTTTCCATGAATTCGTTTGAAAGCTGCAACTTTCTTTGGAAATTCCCCAAAATTAAGCTGGGAGAGCGTTAATAGTTCATGTTATCAAAAAAGATCGCAAAACGCTCCACAGTCTTGTAGTCGCAGCCTTATGTATACGTTTTCGATGAAGTTTGCGTTGATGAAGATAGTTTGAATCGTGCTAGTTTCACTTTTCGAATACGTTGCACGATTCAGACGAAATAATAACAAGACAGCAGTTTTATAGTCAATTTTTCAGGCATGTTGAAGCCAAAGTAAATACACATTTGTTTATATAATATTGTAGTAGCTTTTTATTAATTTTATGACTTATCTATTGGGTATATTGTTAAGTAATTGAATATAAGAAAATATACAGACATAAAAAAAGGATTGTGTGGTTTTGTGAAACAACGGTAAAAGTAACTTTTTCACAGCTGATGGGAACTATAGATGACTATAACTATAGGCTATATTAGCCTCGGCTTTCACTTTACCCCTACTCCATGGCCGACCGTCACGCAACATGCAACACACAGACGAAAAACTTTTGGGAAATTTTTTAAGAAAATGTGCTATCTATCATCAGATTTAAAAAATATTGAACAAGTATTTGTACAAACAATGACCAAATTGAAACATAAACTCCATCGTTTTGTCTACTTTGAAATAAGTTGTGGCTTGTGGTTCTGTCCTTTCCTGCCGCAGTAACTTTCGCAAAACTTTATTGAAAACGGACACTACTTAATTTCACATTTCTGTTTGAAATAAATCCCTAAAGAATTTTAACCCTAAACAGTTTGCTTTGAACATTGTAAATGAGACTTTATCGTGAAAAGGCTGAGCGATCGACTGCTGCGCAGCGTGACGCGGGTTTGATGCCCGCACGGAACAAAATATTTGTACGATCTGCAAGTATTTGTTCCGTGTGTTTGTGCATGTAAGTTTCCATCTTTGTAAACGCACCCACGATACAGGAAAAAAATAGTAGTGCGTTAAAAAACAAAAAAAATATGATATACATATACATATGACAATGGAAACAGGCCTTAATTATATTTATAGTTGATATCCCTAAAAACGGTTTAAAGCTAAAGAATTTTGCTGATTTCTCATGATTCTATGGGCAAAATTTTTTTTTCATGCCTTTAGCAATACAAAGACGTAGTGTGCTGTACAGGCCTCCATGTACGTGGACCAACGACATCGTGAGAGTCACGAGCAACTGATGCAAGTAGCGGATTGTCGTTTGGGGTGGTCTAAGGGGGAGGCCTTTGTTCAGCAGTGGAAGTCTTCTGATGATGATGATTTACACTAAATATTTGGAATAAAGATGCATAATTATCATTATTAAGTTTGTTCTTTTTTAAACTTATATCTACGTGTTTTTTTATCAAGATATAATTATTAATGCGACTATTTTATTCATGAAAGACCTTGGTAACGAAAAATTATATTAAATTCCATTTTATAGGGTGGAATCAGCGGTATCGGGTATACTAAAGGTTCTGGAAGAAGGAAAATCTGGCTCCACATGGATTGTGAAGAACGATCAGAAAGCGTTCGACTATACAGATAAGTTAAACAAAGCATTTGAAGTTTTAGCTGACACATAAATCTAGAAATGGATATTTATGTCTTGAATAAAAACGTTTTATACAGACTGAATTTTTAAATAAAAAGATTTTATTAAAAAAAAATGTGTTAGAAAATCATTCTGTACGTTGAAAAATTTTGTAATCCCTTATAATTAAATAGTTATATTTATTTATACAAATGTGTCTTTTTTAAAACTATCAGTATACATAACTAAACTCACGTCTTTTCCCGTGGGGGTAAAACACTTGCAACGATACTTAAGGCGGAGCATTTATAGCAGCCCACGAAATTCAAATTTTCATTTCTGTGGAGCGTGCCCGCCTGCTGGCTGTGGGCGAATGGGAGTCGGGTCTATGGCTTCAGGCACTACCGTCACCCAACATAGGCACTATGCTGGGTGACGAAACCTTCCGGATCGCTACATGCCTGCGTCTTGGCGCTCCTTGTGGGGCTCCACATCGTTGTCAGTGTGGCGAAGGCGTCGGCTACCTCGGGCACCATGGCCTTTCCTGCAGCAAGAGTGCGGGTCGGCTAGCACGGCACGCAAGTTTAAATGACATTATCCGTCGTGCTCTTGTCACCGCCGGTGTGCCAGCCGTTTTAGAACCCAGTGGCTTGGCACGCGACGATGGGAAGAGACCAGATGGGATGACTATAATGCCATGGAAGTTGGGTAGACCTTTGGTGTGGGATGCAACCTGTGTCGACACCCTTGCGCCATCCCATCTTCCTGGTACTGCATGCTGTGCTGGTGCGGCTGCTGCAAGTGCCGAAAACCTCAAACGGCGCAAATACAATGGCTTGACTACTAGCTATGTATTTGAGCCGTTTGGGGTTGAAACACTAGGGCCATGGGGTCCGAGTGCTCATCGACTTTTCAAAGACATCGCCAAGCGTATAGTCGACGCCTCGCGTGACCAGAGGGCTGGCATATTTCTTGGGCAAAGGATCAGCATTGCCATCCAACGTGGCAATGCTGCCAGCGTTCTGGGCACTTTCCCCATTGACAGCGATGTGGATGAATTTTTTGACGCCCTTTAAATTTTAGTTTTTGTTTAGTTATTTCTGTAAATATTTTACTCTTAATTTAAGTTTTTATATATAGTATGTATATATAGGTATTTTTATATAATAATTTTGTTACAAAAAGTATAATTAAAATGAAAAAAATTTCATGTGTGTTAACGATCCTTAAAGCCTTATACGAAGAAAAAGAAGAAACAAGATTTTTATGTGTCAAAATATGGTTGTCAAACTGTCTTCAAGGAAAAATTGTATTTTCACAAACTAATTATATCTAATTTCTACTTCAAAGTTTATCGCATTCTTATTGTGCTTCTGCACATAATTTGGTGACCCCGACGTGATACTACGTGATGCGACGTGATACTTTGAAGACGCAACAACCAACCTTCTGACCTGTTCAACGGGATTGGATTGGATTTTCCATGGCCTGTTGACGGAACGAACTTCGATTTGCCACTACCTATATTATCTTTTTCCGTTATTAAAATAATAACGACGAACTTCTACCTATGTAACTTGACTAACTTGTCGAAATATCGACCATCAAGTTCCAATTTTCCAATTTTTCACACAATTATTGTGCTGTTTTCTCACGCCAAGCTTTTCCAGGTTCTACGCAAACGTGAAGTTTGTGCGCAATTGTTACGGCGCATAAGTAACGTTCTGTGGGTCAGCAGAGTAGGCTGAACTGAAGGTGACGCTCACGCCGCGCCGCCGTCAGCCTGTACTCGCTGCGCTCCGAGCTCGTCTGGTTGGATTGTCGGTACCATTTTAAACTACTTATATTGGTCATTTTTCTACATACATAACAATGTTGTAGCGTTATTTGCCTCTTCGTATTTATTCAGGTACCATTACACAATTCACGATGTCGGTCGATATTAAAAAGCTTAGGCAGTCTCGTAGTAGTATTAAAGGTAGAATTACTTTATTTGAAAAACATATCAACTTATTAAAACCAATTGATCCAAGTCAAATTACAAAATTGCAGCTCACTGAATTACAATTAAAGTTAGATAGATTTCAGGCATTGTTTTCTCAATTTGATGAACTTCAATCTAAAATTGAAGCGTTCGACCCTGAATCTGAGGGTGAGCTCGATGAAAGAGAATCATTCGAGGACAGGTTTTGTCATTTAATTTCAAATGCACAATTGATAATTGAAAATGCATCGCAGGCTCAAAATGCTGCCGTACATGGTAATAATAATACTGATGCGAAGTCGAACTTTACTTCGTGCAGCGATTCCTGTAAGAATAATTTCAATATTAAATTGCCAACTATAAGCCTTCCTCATTTTGATGGCAACTACTTGAAGTGGCTCGAGTACCGTGACACTTTTGATTCATTGGTAAATAAAAATAAAGGTATTCCAGATATTAACAAATTTCATTACCTTAGGTCTTCATTGGATAGTAGTGCCGCACTGGTTATAAAATCAGTTGAATTTACAGCTGAAAACTATATGCTGGCATGGCAACTATTATGTGATAGGTATGATAACAAAAGATTATTGATAAACAACCATTTAAAATCTTTATTTAATTTTGAGCCTATCACAAAGGAATCACATAAGTCCTTGCATTATATGATTGACCACTTCACTAAAAACATACGTGCCTTAAATCTATTAAAGGAACCTACTAACTATTGGGACACAATTATTATTTACATGATGTCTTCTAAACTAGATGGTGCCACAGGTCGCAAATGGGAGGAACATCGAAACAATTTATCGGTTTGTCCAACTCTTGATGAGTTTTACTTATTTTTGCGAAACCGAGCAGATGTTTTAGAAACAGTACAGTTTAGATCAGATGTTAAGTCCCAACGTTCATATTTACAGGCTAAATCTTTTGTATCTTCTAATAGTACAGAAAGGTCGACCAGTAAACAGTGTGCCATCTGCAAGCAAGAGCATTTTGTTCATGAGTGTGTCAAATTTAAAACTTTAAGTGTAGATTTGCGCCTGAAAGAGGTTGCTAAGCATAAGCTTTGTCCTAATTGTCTTCGCGGTGGTCATAATGTCAACCGTTGTTTTAGAGGTCCTTGCAAAATCTGTCACAAAAAACATAATACATTGTTACATCATACTAAAGATTCAAAGCAATTTACTGATAGTGAAGATTCTAACTTACTTTCAACTTCTGGGTCAAATTCCAGTGCCGCTCCTGCAGTGTCGCTATCCGCTGTGATGGCGAACCAGGTGTTGTTGTGCACGGCCCTAGTTGAAATAGTCGATCAACAAAATAATACATATCTTGCGAAGGCTCTTCTTGATAACGCCAGTCAGTCTTCCTTTATTACGAAAAATCTACAAAATAAATTAAACTTAGGTTTCACTAACAAAAATGCAGTCGCTGTTAGTGGCATCAATAATGTAGTTGTAAATACGGCTCAATATTGCGATTTACAATTAAAATCTCGATTGAACGAATTTCGGATCAATGTGTCATGTCTTGTGATACCACAAATTACCAGCAAACTACCAAGCGTGAACATTGATCAATCGCAACTAAACCTACCTCACAATCTTCAGCTGGCTGATCCTGAGTTCTTCAGTCCTTCTGATATTGATATTCTATTGGGTGCAGATGTCTTTTGGGATGTTATAAACCCAAGAATAATTAAACTAGGAAAAAACAAACCTACCTTGCAACACTCTAAATTAGGTTGGTTAATATCCGGACCTACTGGTGTTGGAATCTGTAATAAACATTCTAATAATATTGTATGCAACTTCTCTCAAAGTATTCAACAAACTTTAACGAAATTTAGGGAGATAGAAGAATTACCTCCTGTTAAAAAACATTTTATTCTAATTCAGAGGAGTTGTGTGAAAATCGTTTCACAAAAAATACAAAGCAATTAAGCAACGGTCGTTTTTCGGTTAAGAGACCTCTAACTGAGTCCCCAGAAGGAGCTAAAAGAGACTCATACTATGCAGCACGTCGTCGTTTCATTGATTTAGACCAACGACGCCGACGCATAAGCAAGGTACCGAAACTAAGGAAAGAATTCGGGTAAAAATGTACACTATATTTCCATTCTTTAGGTGCCCAGGCATGTACCTACTCTGTACAAATTAGTTAAGGCTATATACAAAGTTTCATATACAATATTGTAAAAAAGATATGTTAACACTACAAAATTACTAACTTAATTAAAAACATTAGCTAAAATATCACAAAGTTATTCTTTTGAAAAAGATATTCATTCTTTAAAAACTACAGGACATTTAAATTGCAATTCTAATATTCTATCTTTAAATCCATTTTTGGATGATGAAAATGTCTTGAGAGTTGAAGGACGCACGCATAAAATACATCCTATTTTAATTGATTCTAAGCATGCGTTTACTAAACTTGTATTTGCAGAGGAGCATTTGCGTCTATTACATTGCGGTCCTCAACAATTACTTAGTATCATTCGTGAGAACTTTTGGCCTGTTGGTGGTAGAGTTCTTGCCACACAAACTGTTAACAAATGTGTTATGTGTGTACGTTTAAAGGGTAAATCCGTTCAAACTTTAATGGGTAATCTACCAGATTCGCGAGTAATTCCCTCATCGCCGTTTGAGATCTGTGGCACCGATTTCGCAGGTCCGTTCCATATTTCCAATCGAAAAGGACGTGGCGCTAAAGTTAGTAATGTTATTTGTGTCTTTTTGTTAGTTTATGCTCTGCTAACTACCAATGCATTTATTTCATGTTTACGTAGGTTTATTTCCAGACGAGGAAAGCCTCGTATTATTTATTGTGATAATGGTAGGAACTACGTAGGGGCAAATAACGAATTGCGCAGAATGCTAAAGGCCGACAATATGTCCGTAACTGAGTTCGGAGCGAGCGAGGGCATTGGGTTCAAATTCAGTCCAGCTTATGCACCCAATTTCGGTGGAATTTGGAAAGCTGGTGTCAAGGCTAAATTCTATCTATAGCGAATCGCAGGTAAATTATAGTCATCTTACATTTGAAGAACTTTCTACTTTGTTCACACAAATTTTGTCAATTTTGAATTCGCTTCCATTGACACCCATGTCATCAGATCCGTCTGATTTAAATCCATTGACGCCCGGCCACTTCTTAATTGGGCATCCTCTGACATCACTAGCATCTCCCAGCGTTTACAAACTGACGGTCAATCGCAATCAGCATTTAGAAAGACTGAGACAACATTTTGGGTCCCGACGCTTACAACATTTTTGGATGAGATGGTCTCAAGAATTTCTCTCCGAACTACAACAGCGAGTTAAATGGCGTCGATCTAATGACCCACCCATCAAGCTTGGAGATGTCGTTGTAATCGATCATATGCCGCCAATGAAATGGATTTTGGGAAGAGTGGAGAAGCTTTTCTTCGGACGAGATGGTTTATGCAGAGTTGCAGATATAACCACAAGCAAGGGCGTCCTCCGACGAGCTTTAAGCAAAGTCTGCATCTTACCGGTGGACGACTCAGAGCATCTTGGAAGCACGGCTTCCAAGGGGGCCGAGGATGTTAACGATCCTTAAAGCCTTATACGAAGAAAAAGAAGAAACAAGATTTTTATGTGTCAAAATATGGTTGTCAAACTGTCTTCAAGGAAAAATTGTATTTTCACAAACTAATTATATCTAATTTCTACTTCAAAGTTTATCGCATTCTTATTGTGCTTCTGCACAATGTGCTTTTTGCAATTTGCTTATCACTGACAAGTTATAACTTGATTAAAATGTAATTGAACAAGTAGATTATAATTATTATCTGCAGTGCAATTCTCTAAGGATACAGTCTTGTTTGCAGCGCTGCCAAAGCGTCGTAACTATAGTTTGGTATTCACTGACACGCTTCTGTCATTGCAAAATGAGTGTCTATCTCAACAGCCTAGAAGTAGTCTTCAAGAGAATAGCATAGCTGGTCATATACAAAACCAAATACCTCCAGCATAAAATATCCACCTCTTTTTCAAAATAGTATAAACATTTCCAACTAAAAAAAAACAAAACATTTTTTAAAATTCGAAGTTTAAACAAAAGATCAACCGGATTTACGATATTTGGTCGCATGAACAACGTGAGCGATTGGAATCATCAATACACCATCGGGTTACCGCGCTCTACCAATCTATTTTTTTTGTCGTGTCGTATTGTGTGGTATTGTTTTGTCTTTGTTTTGGAAAAAATATTATTTTGAAAAATAAATGTATGGACAATTGAAGTATGAAATGGACAAACAATTCAAATGTTTAAAAGAATAAAAATATTGATGGCCTCAGTCTTTAATTTTAATAGGCATCAGTCTGTCAACCTAAACCAGTGATGACTTAGGGACTTTTCTCCTGGCGAGATGCGAAAACGAATTCCAAGTGAAAATCAACCTTGCCACTAAGAAATAAAGATGCGATTAACTTGACGTTGTCATGGCCATCGTGTTTTGTTTTTCATCTAAGATTCATAGATAAGTACGTGTGTTATGTCTTATGTCATAGTGATACGGTTGATTTTCACTTGTAGTTGGAATTCGTTCGAATCGCGTCGCATCGCGCCATGAGTAAAGTCCCTTATGACGCCGAATCGTGGTCTATTACTATGGTTATGGGCCTAATTATTAAGTTCAAATATTAGGCTATTAAGGCTATTGAAGGGCACCGTGGATTTTAACCACCACAAATCTGACAGTATATCCCGCCCTGTACTGGGTGGAAGGACTCATTCGATGATTAAAACACGTTTAAAAATGTTCCTTTATTGCTTTTTTATTATTTTCGAATTCCTCGTTTCTCTTGTATTTTTAGTATTCCCGTTTGATAATCCGAATAGTTTTTGTATTTTTTTTACAACTGCTTAATTTAAGCAGTCAATATTGTCTCTGTTTGAAGCAAAGCCTGTGCATCATTATTCTATTCTACCTACCATTTTTATGACCAATTCACAAGGAACAAGGCTGAATAAAACATACAAAAAGTAATTGCTACAATGTCATTGTAATAACAACACTGCGAAGGATTTATTCCCGTTGAAACCCACTTTTGGATCCCATTAAAAAGTTGTTCTCTTGTTATTTTCAAATGTGTGATTCAACGGGAATACATGCCTAAAATTGTTTGTGGGATTCAACGGCCAACTATTCAAGTGGGATTCAACGAATAAATCCTGCGAAGAACTAATACAAAAATGTGTCACTTTCACTTCGTGGTGCAGGGAGCTATCTTCACCTCCATTGTCTAACGTAGGTACTTACGTGGTATCATTGTCTTCCACCTCTATTCAAGTGAGCCCTTGATCCTACTTGCCCAACTTTATCCCTCTCCCCAAATCTTCCCTATCTGGGACGAACAAGAAACGTAATCATGGGACTAATTTACTATGTGCTCGAACCAGACCACGCAGTTGAAACTTGGCAGGCAAAATGCAACTGTGCCTGTCACTGCATTCTCTCTAGAGATTCGGCTAATTTATGTACCGGATTTGTCACTAATTCGGTCTCTGATTGTACCTACCTATTTTGTATTACATACCCTGAAAGTTTTATTTAGCTTGGTATGCAACGTGTAAAACCAAATGCGTAAAACCTCTCGTGGGGTAACTAAGCCCATTTACTGAACAATTTTTGATCTAAGACTTTTAGAAATTCGCTTAATAAAAATGGTTTTTCATGCAAAATGAGAAATTGATCTGGCCCATCTGTATGAGATTTTTTTTTTTTTTTTTGCGAATTTCCAAGTCTTAGAACAAAAATTGTTCAGTAACATGGGCTGA
This sequence comes from Agrotis segetum, assembly GCA_036375495.1. Taxonomy (NCBI): domain Eukaryota; kingdom Metazoa; phylum Arthropoda; class Insecta; order Lepidoptera; family Noctuidae; genus Agrotis; species Agrotis segetum. The sequence continues at coordinate 6,730 of JAQSVV010000712.1, read as the reverse complement.
GTTACCCCACGAGAGGTTTTGCGCATTTGGTGTTACACGTTGTATATTAGTTTATGTTACATTCAGGGTGAAATAACCCGTTATTATGCATATTAACTAGTAATTATGTATATCACTAAACTGTCTAGTAAAGAGAGACTAAATTATTCACTTTGACTAGTTATTATTCATAATAGCTGGTCGATGTTCTTTTAGGTACCTAATACGTTTCAACTAGCTGACGCTATTTCGGTAAGTCTGCATAATCGCTCAAATAATTATATTTAAATTCATGTATATTTTTTGGTTCAATTCTCGTGAATGTTTTTAGAGATTTCCAATGTAAACTTTGGACATCAAAATATGAGGTTTATAAGATAAAATAACATCAGCTAGACATAAAATGAAAAGTAGAACAAAATAGCTGAATTAATGGTTATCTTGAAAAAACACGGGCGGCGCATTTAAAATGTTATGTTTCGGTAGAATTGGACTTTTATTGGAATGACTTTTCGAGATTAGACTAATTTATACTCTAGATTTGTCTAAACCTGACTGTTTTTTTTTTCCTTTATCACTTGAATTGAAGAAGTCGAGGATGGATTTTTTAAAACTTTACCCGAGCGTACAATCTTCGTAAATGATACGGTAGCTTCAAAGTTCCCGTACGAATTTAAAGTTACCTCCGTTTCCGTATAACTTAAGTTTGCTTAACATACTGCAGTTCTTACGATAAAATGTTTCGCGTTCAGAATAATGACTATCTCGTTGGTCTTGGGGTCAAATGCGGAGAGCTACTTTTGAGCATGAGGTTTGATTCCCAGGTCAGACAAAGTGTGTTTGAGTTTACCTTCTGGAATTCCTACCTAGCGTAAATATGTGCCAATGAAATTCATAATTGTTTTAATGACGTGATGTGGGTCTAGCTACCACTAAGGTCCTCTCTCACTAAGTAGGTACCTCCTCTGCTTAACCCTTTAGAGATAAGAGACTTGTTGTAATCAAATAAAACTTATTTTTTCTTTGTAATATTATTTTCAGAAGAATACTGACCCAGATTTATTCTTATCATATTTATTTTGCTCGACTTCCACTTTTATAAAAGAGCTAGTAGAGAAAATTGTCCAGATAAGTTTCCCAAGAAATGTAACATAAAACAAAGTCCTGAAATTGGATTGCCTGCACTATGCAGCTGTACCAGGGAACATAGTTCTACTTTATTTCTAAAAATGTTGGTCTTAAATCTAAACTAATAAATTAAAGAGAAAATATTTTATTTTTGTATGTTCGTTTAACCAAATTCTGGAGCCCTGACACAGTCAGAAGGCCTCCCGACAGACCTCACAGAAGATAAGGGAACGAGTTGGACAAAACGAACAAGAAGTGGTCCACTTTGGCCCTGGATTAAAAAACAGGAAGTCATGAGGAGAGGCCCTGGGTATAGCAAAAGTGACTGTTAGAATTGCCTGACTGAACTTGTTCCTTTAGCAGCCTTTTTCGTTCCAGTATTGCAGTGTCCTTTAAACAGTCTTGCGAATTAGGCCTCTCCTTATTGGTCTACCATGGGATGAGACTAGCAGTCTGTACTTAATTGATAAACTGAAAAATCGCTGGACCAATTTTAAAAATGTTTCACCAATTTGAAACTACATTTTCAGCAAGTAACATAGGCTATATTTTATTCTCAAATTGCATCTGTGCGAAGCAAGACGTGTTGCTAGTTGTGTATGTACCATTATGTAGATTTATATAAGCCACGTCACATGCCATGCATTTCAGGCGAAAATTTTCAGAATTGTGTTAGCATAGCTCTGGTTACACGGCGAAAAGTTGACGTGAAATATTATCGGCGGAAATATTTTTGCATAAGGATTGAACTTCAGGTTGACTTTTAGAGGACAAAGAATAGAGAAGATTTATATTTTTGGAGAAAAGAATTTTACATGTTTATAATACAAAGGTATGAGTATGTAACAAACACTCCTTTTGTTGTATTTTTGCATTAGAACTCCAGAAGAAGATTACGCAAGTACACATTGTGCGCTTCTGAACTATTTTCTAAACTGATAATAATTATAAAATCAAGAAAACATTTTGTAATGTATTAGGAAATGACACACGTACAGCTAGTGCAACCGTTTATTGTGGACTGCCCGTTTGACCCGGCACTCACACAGGCGTGAGCGCAAACATCGATACACTACAATCCTCCACCCTTATTCTAAGTTATCTTTAAACCAAAAAATAAAAATAAAACAATGAATTACAAACTATAGGAACTTTAACAGTAACTCTGATTAAGTGAAGCAATACAATCTATGGACAAGATATACTTACGTTATTCTTCTATCAATATTGTTCCAATTATATTGACTATTATGTTTACAGATTAAACTTACATCTAAACAGTATAATAATATTATCTTAAGGCTAATTAGGACTTATATTTAGGAGGTTTATTTAGCCGGCATTGGCGCATGGGACGGGACTGGGTCGGCTCAAGAGTAGGTAAGTGCGGCGGTGGTGTTGCTTCCGGTGTAGATTGCTCTTGACAGTCTTCGAACCGCTCTTGAGCCTCATCCTCTACCGTGACTACCTGTGACGTGTTTCTGTCCGAACGGCTCGGGCTGGGCCACTCCCCTTCCCTAGCCGTTGCAATACTGGTACGGGGAGGACTTGACGGACCAATAAGTGAACTACGTTTTCTCTGTTTGAGCTGATCGATATGTTTATGAGACTCCCTACCTATCGCATCGACTACCCTGTAGTCCGTTGCCCCCATCCTTTCCGCAACCTTGCCTTGCACCCACCTATCACCCCCCGTGTACTGGCGGAGCCAAACTTCTTCACCTGGTCGAAGGTTACGTGTCCCGTTTGCGCCACCTGTTTGTTGTTGTCTTTGTTGGGTGTGCTTAACCTTAGTTCCTCTATCCGGTCTCAAAGAATCAAGCTTGGTTCGCAGCCTTCGGCCGTACATTAGCAAAGCGGGTGTTTCACCTGTTGTACAGTGCTCAGTATTACGGTAATGCAATAGAAAATTGTTTAAAAATAAAGTTACGTCCTGTTTTTCTCTGAATGCCTTTTTAATTACCCTTTTTACTGTTCTAACCGCATTTTCTGCAGCGCCATTTGATGCTGGGTGATAAGGTGCGGAAAACAAATGTTCTATTCCATTTGAGTTTAAAAATTGAGAGAAGTCACTACTTGTGAAAGGTGGGCCGTTATCAGAAACCACTTGTCTTGGTAAACCAAAACGAGCAAAGACTTCGCTTAACCTATTTATGGTGTGAGAAGCAGCCGTACTCGGTACCTGACTTACTTCTATCCATTTGGTTCTGGCATCTACCATAACTAAGAAAATTCTACCACTGATTGGTCCTAGGAAATCAAGATGAACCCGGGCCCACGGCTTATCCGGCCAGGGCCAGGGACAAGGTACGTGTCGCGGTGGCGCGTCTGCCTCAGCTGTGCAAGTCTGGCACGTACGGCACATAGTCTCGATTGCTTCGTCGATGCCAGGCCACCACACATAACTACGAGCGAATGATTTGGTCTTTACTATGCCCATGTGCGCCTCGTGTAACTCTGATAATACCTTTGTTCTACAGGTTTCCGGCACTACTACTCTGTGGCCCCACATCACGCATCCTAATTCTTCATATAACTCTTTTTTTCGATTGTGATAAGGTTTCAACGACGTTATAATGTCATCAGACGGCCATTCGTCTGTAAGATATGATAAAACACGGCTCAGCAAAGGATCACGACTAGTCTGTTTCCTAATTTCCTGATAATCCATTAGCATCGCATTCTGTGCAAAATGTAAGAACGTTTGTTCCGGTACCTTAGTGCTTTGTTTACATGACGAGCGCGCCGGCAACCGCGACAAACCGTCAGCCCCGTTATCTTTCGATCCTACAAACTCAATATCGTACGTATACGCAGACAACTTAATGGCCCATCGTTGAAGCCGACTCGCCGTCATTGATGGCACTCCTTGTTTGGGTCCAAAAATGGTTACTAACGGTTTATGATCGGTTCTCAAAGTAAACTGCCTACCATAAAGATATTGATGTAATTTTTCCAAGCTGAATACAATCGCTAGCGCCTCCCGTTCAATTTGTGAGTAATTTTTCTCAGCACAGGTGAGTGCGCGCGACACGTAGATAACAGGCCGCTCGCGCGTAACCGTACCGCTCTCTGCGCCCGCGCCTTCCCCTTCGCACAGCTGTGTCAATATTCCTCCTAGACCGCGCGCGCTAGCGTCACACGTCAAAAACAATGGTTTATCCGGGTCGTAATGAGCTAAAACATCTACACTCGTTAAAATGGATTTTACTTTTCTAAACGCTAACTCGCATTCGTGATCCCATTTCCAAGTGATACCCTTTTTAAGTAAATTATACAAAGGTGCTAAAATAGTGCTTAAATTACAAACAAACTTGGCATAAAAGTTAACTGTTCCTAAAAATGACCTTAATTCCGTGATATTACGAGGGGAAGGGATGTTAACTATTCCTTCTACTTTCTCTGGGTCTGCCTTGATTCCCTCCGCGGAGATAATATACCCTAAATACTTAACCTCGCTTGTCATAAAGAAACACTTATTTCTTTTTAATTTAATTCCACTGCTATGTAATCTTTCGAGCAATTTCTCTAAGGTTTGTAAATGCTGAGTCATCGTCGTAGTTCCTATTATAATGTCATCCAAGAATACTTGTACATTAGGAATATCACTAAGGAGGTTAGACATTATCCTCTGAAAAATACCTGGACTCGAGGATAGTCCATAAACCAATCTCTTATATCTGAAAAGGCCCCTGTGAGTGTTAATTACTGTTAAATTATCGGGATCATGTAACTCGATTTGATTGTAAGCCTGGGACAAGTCAATTTTTGATAGTACCCTAGCACCATTCAGTTTAACTAACAGGTCGTCGATGCGGGGTAAAGGATATCTATCGATCAGCAAAACAGGATTTAATGTCACCTTGTAGTCCGCACAGATCCGAAGTCCCCCATCCGCCTTCCGCACCGGTACTAATGGAGTGGCCCAGTCCGCGCTGTCAACAGGCTCAATGACGCCGGTGCGCAGCATCGCATCCAGCTCCTCATCAACGCGATTACGTAGCGCGTAGGGCACGGGCCGCGCGCGGCAAAACACCGGGGTCGCCCCCTCGCGCACCCGCAGCCGAGCCGTTCCCCCCTTGAACCGTCCCAGTCCTTCCGTGAATAGTTCTTTATACCTGGAAAGCAATGACAATAATTTTTTATTGATATCCGTCCTGTTTTCTGTCTCAACTGTATTTTTAAACAACGTAGGTATTTTTATTTTTAATTCGGAAAGCCATTGCCTTCCTAACAAAGATGTAGTGCCACCTTCGATCACAAAAAGTTCCAAAGATTTAGATTCCTTTCCGTAGCTTACAAAGGGTTTAATAACTCCTAAGGGCCTAATTTTAGCCCCATTATAAAATTTGAACACCAAATGCGATTTCTCTAACGTTCTGATACTAAAATACTTATCGTACATTTTTTTACTTATACAGGACACTAACGAACCCGTATCTATTTCCATGGGTATATTAGTCCCATCAATATTTATTGACAAGCTTACCGGCTTATAGCCATTTAGACAGAGTTGATACAGATCTTCCTCAATCTCCAACTCTTCATCCTCAGCCGGTGACTCGTCGTCTACAGACAGGTCTGTTCTGCACTCCCTGTCTCGCTTTTGGTCTCCGGCCTCCACGTGCGCCAGCAGGCCGCCGCCACGTGCGCCGCTGCCCGGGCGCGGCGCTTGCGCTCCTTCCGCTCGCGCCGGGCACACCTTACGTAGGTGTCCTCGTTGTCTACATTTGCCGCAGATGTAACGATTGTATTGACAATCATCAAACCGATGGTCGCAACTTCCACAGGCATTACAAGGGTCCCCTTTGTTGCTACCGCCAACGCCCGCGTTCTGTGCTCGTGCCCTTGGAGAGCGCGCACCGCCTCGGCCCGAGGCCCCGCGCCCGCGCCGCGCCATCGCGGCGTGAAGTATATCGGTGGCACTGCCCCGGGTGCTGCTCGATGCTGTCTCGGGCCGCTCCACCGCAGCCGCGTCTCGCTCCGCTGCTTCCATCGCACATGCGATTTTAACGGCCCTGGCATATTCCAGGTTCTCCTCCGTGAAGACACGTTGCCTGATCGTCTCACTGCTCAGTCCACACACCAGCTGATCACGAAGATTTTCCTCCAATACCGCCTTAAATTCACAATATCTCGCTAACTTTTTTAATTCTGATATATATTGGGGTATGCTCTCGCCCTCTGATTGTCTTCTTTGTCTAAAGCGATATCGTTCCGCCATAAACGAAGGTTTGGGTTGTAAATGGTCTTTCATCACTTGTGTAACTATAGCATACGTTTTATCACTGGGTTTCACAGGACTCGTTAAATTACTTAACAGTTCATAGGCTTCATCGCCCATTGCCGCGATTAATGTGGGTAGCCATAGTGCTTCTGGTATCTCGTTCACTTTAAAATACATTTCCGCTCGCTCCACATATAATGTCCAATTCCCCGAACGCACACTAAATTCCATTAACTTCCCTATCGTCATGTTGACTGAGATTTTATAAAGTTCAATTCGCACGCTGAAACAATCCTCGTTAGCCACTGTAATGTATTAGGAAATGACACACGTACAGCTAGTGCAACCGTTTATTGTGGACTGCCCGTTTGACCCGGCACTCACACAGGCGTGAGC